>JASDQU011312248.1:0-24951 GCA_032191745.1 Picea mariana
AGAAGCTGAGACAGATAAACCCCATGTTGCTACCTGTCATGGAGAAAGAAGTGAAGAAATTGTTAGATGCCCAAATTATTGTCCCCTTGAGATATTCTGAATGGGTGGCCAATTTGGTCCCAGTAAGGAAGAAGAGTGGAGAAATCAGACTCTGCGTTGATTTCAGGAATCTCAACAGAAGCTCAAAGAAAGACAATTACCCCCTACCTAAGATGGAACACATACTGAAGAGGGTAATTGGTGCCTCCAGGATATCTATGATCGATGGGTTTTCTGGCTATAACCAGATATCGGTCATGCTTGAGGACAGGGAGAAGACAACCTTCACCACTCCTTGGGGCACATTCATGTATGCCAAAATGCCATTCGGGCTTATGAATGCAAGAGAAACATTTCAGCGATCCATGGATATAGCCTTCATCAGAGAAAAAGACTAGTTTGTAGTGATCTACCTAGACGACATCACAGTCTTCTCCAGGTCTGATAAGGAGCACCGCTGCCACTTAAGGAGAGTTTTCTTGAAGTGCCGAAGGTTTGGTCTTTCCCTAAATCCCAAGAAGTCCCTGTTTGCTATGCAGGAAGAGAAGTTATTGGGACATATAGTATCGGCAGAGGGAGTGAGAATTGATCCCAGTAGGGTGGAGGCAATTCAAGCCTTGTCACTTCCCAGGTCTAAAAAATAGGTTCATGCCTTTTTGGGGAAAATTAATTTTCTAAGGAGGTTTGTCTCGAATTTTGCTGAGCTAGTGAAACACATCACGGCCATGCTCAGAAAGGGAAATGAAGTGAAATGGACCGCTGAGCCCAGGGCCTCTTTTGACCAAATAAAAAGGGCATTGACTGAGGCACCTATGCTTATCAGTCCTGACTATTCCAAAGAGTTCCTAATTTTCTCCTTTGCTTCTTTTGATACAGTGGCGATGATCTTATTGCAGAAAAATGAGGAAGGGTGTGAGCATCCCATCGCCTTCTTCAGCAGGGCGTTAAGAGACGCAGAGAGCAGATATGAAATCATGGAGAAGCAGGCCTATGCCTTAGTGAAAGCTCTTAAAGCTTCCAGAGTCTATGTCTTGCATTCAAAAGTAACAGCATATGTTCCTTCAGCTTCCGTGAAGGGCATCCTTGTGCAGCCCGACGTAGATGGGAAAAGAGGGCGATGGATCGCAAAAATTCTGGAATTTGACTTAGAAATAAAACCCACCAAGTTGGTTAAGGGGCAAGGTTTAGCCAAGCTAGTGGTTGAATCCAATTGCGAAGCCTTGGGAGTTAGTTTCATCAATACTCGCCTAGGATCTCAGCAAGCTTAATCGCCCATCCAAGGCTCTCAAGATGGCTTATCGCTGGCAGAATGTGCCTGGTATTGTGACATTCTGTATTTTCTGCAGGAGTTGAAGCCCCCCGATTGAATGGGAAAAAGTAAAGTGAGGGCTCTTAAGCTCAAGGTGGTCAGGAATTGCCTCATTGAACAAACCTTGTACTGGAAAGACCCTCTAGGGGTATTTCTAAGATGCCTGGACCCGCAGGAGGCCCAGAAGGTTACGTTTGATTTTCATAGTGGCCTTTGCGGAGGTCATCATTTCTGGAAGACCACAGCCCAAAAGATACTCCAAGCTGGGTATTATTGGCCCACTTTGTTCCCCGATGTTTGTAGGGAGATCAAAGCTTGCACCAAATGTCAAAAGTTCTCAGGAAAGCAACAGCTCAAATCTCTGCCATTAAATCATGTAGTAGTTTCAACACCTTTTCAGCAGTGGCAGTTGGACTTCATCGGAGAAATTCATCCTCCCTCAAGTGGTTATCATAGATGGATCCTGACTACAATAGATTATTTCACCAAGTGGATAGAAGCTGTCCCCACCAGAAGCGCATTACACAAAGTAATATCAGCTTCCTGGAGGATATCATAGCCCGATTTGGCTGTCCCAGCAGAATCGTCACCGATAATGCTGCTTCTTTCAAATTTGAACCTCTAATTAAGTTCTATGAGCAGTTCCAGATCTCTCTAATTCACTCCACCCCCTACTATCCCCAGGGCAATGGTTTAGCAGAATCCTCTAACAAAAGCCTGATAAAGATCATCAAAAGATTGTTAGAGGATAACAAAAGATCCTGGGATTCAAAGTTGAAATTTTCCCTGTGGGCCGATCATGTCATGACGAAGAAGTCTCTGGGCACTTTGTCGTTTCAACTAGTCTACGGAGAAGAGGCAATTTTCCCTACTCAACTCGCCTTACCTGTGGAGAAGTTCTTTCAAGACTACGAGGGAGAACCAGATCATATGATCAGAAGAATTTATCAGATAGTGGAAGTGCAGCAGATCAGAGAACAAGTGAGGGACGCAGCTTACAGTCATCACAGAAGATCAAGCAGGCTTTTGACAGAAAGGTCAAGAAAAAGGAGTTCGAGATCGGGGATTTGGTATTTAAGTGGGATGCACCCAGATAGGATAAAGACAAACACAGCAAGTTCGACGCCCTCTAGATCGGCCCCTTCAAAATCTCTGATATTTTCTCCAACAACACATACAGGTTGTAGGATCTGGAGGGTGAAGAGGTTTTCAACAGCCCAGTGAATGGGCATTTTCTGAAAAAATGTTTTATTTGAGCCTTAGACGGATCCTTTGTTTGTAAATATTGTCCTTTTTGCCTTTGTGTATTTTATTTTTACATGTTTTCGACTTAATAGGTGACTCCATAGCCCAATAGCAAGACACTGAAGCTACGGAAGGAGTTCTTAGAGCATCGCATGGACGACTCTATCCCCCATGGAGCCTAATGTTAGCGATTATTTTTTTCATGGGGCGCAGATGCACCCAGGTCTACAGGATGACCAGGAAGCACCCGAGCATAACACGAGAGAATCCCATTTTTTAACAGCAAGTCAAGCGAGCGGGCAAAGTTTTGCCATCGGTGGCCTAGATCCAACCTACAAAGTTAATCGGTCGGTCAATCGGGTTTTCGGGCTGTCAAGTTGCCCGGGGTTTAGCTCGAAGGGTAGCACCAAAGGTTCAAATCACATCTGGATCATCCGATCTCGTTGGGACAAGTGGCAGCTAGTTGGCGTATCGGGGATCGGTGATTCGGGAGACAAGGAGTTGTTCGTTCATTCCAATTGAAATCGTCGATTAGCAAATTTTCGAAAACGCCTTTGGCGCCTAGCCCAGGGTCTCAGCCCCAGGTCACATCAAGCGAGCCTGCAAAATGAGGAGAGCCCCCTATATAATATCATACTATCTGGGTCGTCCGTCCGAAAGATGCGCGGCATGCATCTGTATCATGTCGGCATATCGGAGTTTCAAGGAGCAGGCCCCCCCCTCGTTTCTTGCATTTTGAAACCCTGAACCTCAAATTTCCGATGGCACCCAGAATCGGACCCATGGTTTTAGCACCTGGTCATCAAGAAGGAGGCCTAGGGGAGGGGCATTTATGTTTGTCATTTGGCCACTCGGGCCCCGAAACGTCGAGCTAAATCTCCGAAGGAAGGCACAGTGATGTTCCAGATGTCGATTCGACATGGGATAAATCCCAGTACCTGCTGGAGATTAATGAAGAAAAGAGAGGATGGCTCAAAACTCACATCAATCATTTATTGCAGAGTATGGAGATCCTGGATGAAAGTCTACCCGGGAAGGTCCCCTGTACCGGTTCTCTTCAGGAAGGTCACGTCGAGTCTTCAACTCGCCAGAGGAACCTGCACATGCCAATTCAACATTCAAAGGGCTCAGCTACCCCCCTGGCGTGAGCCATGCTGAATTAAAGAGGTGTATGGAAAGGTAACAAAGAATAGATTTGATTGAGGAGACGTCACCCATTGAAAGTTCTGAGACGCCTCTACTGGGCGAAAGGAAAAGAAGAGTATATGTAGGCATTTTTTCCATTTTGTGATAATCAATGGTAGAGCAGAGCTCCCTACTGTAAAGTTTTAACTGATATTCTAGTTTGTTGGTTATGCATCTGTATATGAGATATCTTGTTTTATGACAGACAATTTTTCTTACTCCATCTAATTTTCGTCTCATGCTAAGAGAGTTCGTGATTGACTGATTCGTGCGAATTATTGCAGTTATGTTATGATAAAAGATTTATTGTTGCATTGCTACATTCTCTAGCTTTTGCGTTTGAATGTAAGATGATATTGCATTTGGACGTCTTCTTCCTCAACCTGTTAGAAACCTATTGTTTATAACAGACCTCCTCTTTTCTCTTGCATAAGTCTTCCGCCTGTTCACCCTTTACTACAGCTCACTGTCTGAAGTTTATATAAGACCTCACTCACCTATGCATGACTGGCCTAGTTTTGGAGTTGGAATGATATTGTTTTGAGTTTACCTCCATTCGATCACCCATCTATAAACAACCGTGACATAAAAATGATGGGCATCGGGCTCTACTCCTGCTAGCAATCCAGGAGTGACTTCCGTCGCCAACAGCAGTTGAGTTTATTTTCCTTGTAGTTGAGCTTTCATTGTTAGTGATTGGGTTTGTTGTCGGTGACAAATTTTTTTTGTAGAAGGGTCAAATATCATTGAAGAGGTCAAGTTTGGGTGAAGAAAGGTCGAGCTAAGTTTGCGGGCTATGATTTTAGAGTGTGGAGGATAATTTAAACTCTTGGGAGGTCAAATATCTTCAGTTTGGGTGCAATATCTTGAAGTTGGACGCATATCTTGGAGGGAGGTAGTGTTATCTTTCCCTGTGGGCCGATTTTTTTTTTATTGTAGAAGGGTCATGTTCCTTTGCTGGGTGGTATTTGAGGTGGTGGAGCCGAGTTCCCATCCATTAGAAGTGAAGTTTGTTGATAGAGCTGAGATTTCTCATGGCTGGCAATGATTATGGTGTTGGAGGTCAATTCCTATACCATTGAGTGGACACTTCTCTTATTGGTCGCTTTGTTGGTGTGGGAAAGTCATCTTACCTGTAGTTCTTGATTACTTACAAATTGGGATGAGTTTTTCTGCAAAGAAGGGACTAAATATCCACTGTAGACACTTGCATGCTTGATATTTAATTACTGGTTGCCATGTTTAATTGTTCAGATAAATTCTTTGTCTACAGACTTGTATCTTCAGCAGAGAAATAAATATCAGGTTCTTTACATTATGGTTATATCACTTGCTGATATTTATGTGTATTTCCTTTGCAAAAAATGTCAATGCAATAAATATATGTGAGAGTTGGAATGGGTATTTCATTATGAGTCACAACAGTAAATAAAATTGGGTGTGAGCTATGTGGTTGCAAACCACTTGACAAAATATTTGTATTGTTAAACTAAAGAAAATTCCAAAAAACATTAGTCAAAATAATACAATGGTATCAACAGTAATTAATTATCAAGCTTGTAGGTGTCTGCAATCGATATTTAGTCCCTTCTTTGCACAACATCTCATCCCAATTTATAAGTAATCAACAACTACAACTAAGATGACTTTCCCACACCAACAAAGAGACCAACAAGAGAAATTTCCACTCAATGGTATAGGAATTGACCTCCAACACGAGAGTCATTGCCAATAAGGAGAGATCTCAGTTATCTTAGCAAAATCGACTTCTAATGCATAGGAACTCGGCTCCACCACCTCAAATACCACCCAATAAAGGCACACGACCCTTGTACAATAAAAAAACTAGGCCCACAAGGAAAGACAGTGTTGCCTCCCTCCAAGATATGCATCCAACTTCAAGAAAATGCACCTAGACTGAAGATATTCGACCTCCCCAGAGATTAACTCGGCTTCTACACTCTGAAATCACAACCCACAAACTTAGCTTGATCTTTCTTCACCCAAACTTGGTCTTTTCAATGATATTCGACCATTTTGCAAACAAACTCTGTCACTGACAACAAACCCAACCACTAACATTGAAAGCTCAACTACAAGGAAAATAAACTCAGTGAAGAAATCAAAGTGATATCTTCCTCAAATAGACTGACTAGGGTGGATAGTCCCACCATCGAAACCAATCTCTAAAATCTCCCTTAGGATTTTCGTCCCAAGAGTTCACAAAGCCACAAAGAGCTCTCTTAATGAAATTTTAGAAAATGTCATGTCAAGAATGAGAGAGGGTACCCTCTTTTTCCCATTTTATTCTTTGGTTGATTCTTTTGAGACCATTTTACCTTTTAATAAGTTTAAGTGACTTTTCATATTCTCAATAGTCACTTAGGTGCCTTTTTTTTAACTATTTACTCAATGTCACCTTTTAATAATTATTTAATTCCCGCTCTGATGAATTTAAATAAATAATTAATTCCCTTTTTCATACTGACTATAGCCCACACAAATTACTTAGGCTATTTCATTTGTCTCCTAGAGGACTCATTTGGAAAGGAACATTACAATTACAGGCACAATGTTTTACTGGAAAGCCTAATTTATTTGAATAAAAAATTGTTGAATAGAGGTTTGAACCTACTAATTAAGTTTGGCAAGCTAGAGGAAGTATTTCTTACTATTATTCAATCTATTGTAGCACATATAGTTTATGCTTATAAGGAAACATGTAGTGAAGAAGTATTGGTAGAAAAAAATGTCAGTAAAATCCTGGAAATAATTAATCTCTCGTCATGTGGACCTACTAGTTCAAATTCTCGTCATCCAATGCTACAACTTGTTTAGGGAAGTACAATGTATCACTTCCTAGATTCACCATTCAATCTAGAATACATTCTTGATGTGTATACGAAATTCTGAAAGGCAGTCAAATCAAAGTGCAAAGTCCAACCTTGTTATAAGCCTCCAGACTCACTTGCATATTCTCCAAAGAATGATGTGAATGAACTTATTGGGTGGGGTAAGGTTCCTACACTTGATCATCTTGGATTGTTTTCCAAAAATTAGAGTTCCCTTGGAGTAATGCACTTTATCGGAGGTGAAAGTGTAGCTCATGAATATTTTTGGGAAAAGGACTTGCTATGTCTCTATAAATAAACCAAGAATGACATGATAGGTCCAAACTAGTCAATAAAATTATCCCCATGGCTTGTAATTGGGATTCTATCACCACAATATATCCATGAAGAGGTTAAATGTTATGATTAAAGAGTTGCAAATGCTTCTTCGTATTGGATTTTGTTTGAATTGATATGTACATATTATTTTAGATTCATATCAATAAAGTATGACAAGTCAATTTTCCATTTGGGGAACCAAGAAGCATCAATGAAATTCAGTGGAGCCAAGCTCCAACACTATTTCAAATTTGGAGAGATGGAAAAATTGGGAACCCTCTTATTGATGTGAATATGAAGAATTTGTCTACCACTAGCTTTATGTCAAACATAGGGCGTCAAATTGTTTGTTCATTTTTGGTGTGAAATATGGGTCTAACATGGAGGATGTTGATGTTTTGGTATCTACGGAAGGTATTAACCTCCATGGATAAAACCTTTGATCAGAATAGAATATTCCGGAAGCAAGAGAAAACCCTAACAAATGTGTGAAAACCTTAGAAAGGAAATTTGGCTCTGCCATAAAGATAAATAAATAAATATATATCCAGAAAATGACAGGTTGGCCCTGTTTGAAGAGACACATGTTCACCTAACCAGATTAGTATAAATAGAAGGTGCTCCAGCTCATTTGTACACACTCTCAGTAATCCAGAAGCAAGGCACAACTGTTGAGGAGCTGCAGCAGCTACAGGTGTATAGTAACTCCCTGTTCAATATTTTGATACTCTATCTTGTGTGCTACCTATAGAGAAGGTGTGCTACCCTAGTTTATCTATTGGTTCTAATGAGGCTTCCCGTAATCGTTCTTTCTTTCAAAGGTTAAGGTGCTTGGGGGTGGCTTTGTGCCTATGGTTGGGTAGAAATGATGTAGCATTACTTATGGTTAAATGAGCACAACATTCTAACAGGTTATGGTCCTACCCCACCTTCAGAACAATCTAACCACTAGAAGGTAGATCTACAAATATCTGTCAAGCTTATTGTAGCACAATTGTAGTTTCAGCTAGGGTTTCTAATATTGCAACAACAACAAACCCTAACCTCATTGTTTGGGCACTTTAAGTGAAGCATTTGGAATAATTCTTGGATATCCTAGTGCTCCCTAACCCAACGCATCTCCTGGTGCCCTCAGCCATAAAAAACGTCAAAGTTGAAATTTTGGGTCAAATTCAATGTTTGACTGATCAAAGTCAAGGTTTGACTAGTTAAAGTCAAAATAATGGTCAAGGTCAAATTAAAATACAATCATGAATTCCTCCATAAAATTAGAGTGGCACAACAGAAGCATGGTCTCTTAGTAGAGCATGGGAGACAGGGATTGACATCATCCTTGCAAAGTACAAAGGGAAAAATTATGGAACCACAAACTAAAGAGCAGGCATCAAAGGATGAAGAGTTTGATTTTTGGAGCTTCCAAGCACATGAACATGGAGTAAGAGGAAAAATAAAAAGCAACTACTGCAGATCTAAATCTCTCGGAAGATAAGGGATCTTTGTCCAAGAAACAATCGTAGAGCTAGAAAACATCTCAGATCTAATACATTCAGTGGAACAACACACTCTCCAGGTTGGAAAGAATACGTGTCTCAAAAGAAAAGCAACTCAAGCATAACAATAGCCAGATTCCAGGTTTGCATATTAGGTTTGATATTTTTAATGCTGCTTAAGTATTGCAATACTTTAGATTTTATTAATTCTAGGAACAAATGAATACTTAGTAGCATGTATTATTAATATAAATGCTTATTGTACTTAATTGCAATATGAACTAACATATCCTCTAGAAGATATTTCTTTTTCTTGTTCTTGACAGGTAGGACACCTTGGTAATGCTATAATGAATTACCATGAAATTGAGATGTTCTTATATAAAATGCTATTATATTGGAAATATTTTTTCTCTTTTTGTTCCTGTTTCGGGAAGGTTATCCTACGTATTCCAGTAAGGTTACCACATAAATAAAGACTTGAAAGGACTCATAGGGAGTCAAACTTCAAAGGGAGTCAGTGATCATGAAGAAGCAAGGTTTCATGAGACTTTGCAGGATGCATAGAGGCATGCAACAGATGGAAGCATGGTTCAAGGATTCTCTCAGTGAGAGGGAGTTTTTTGTAGAATTCGAAAAGAAGCATATTGTAGGCTTCATGTCGAGTTGTAGGCTTCATGTCGAGTTGTAGGATTCATGCCGAGTTGTAGGATTCATGTCGAGTTGTAGGCCTTGTGCCAATTTGTAGGCTTCATGCCGAGTTGTAGGCTTTGTGCTGAGTTTTAGGCCTTGTTCCAAGTTGTAGGCTTCATGTCGAGTTGTAGGCTTCATACTGAGTTGCAGGCCTTGTGTCAAGTTGTAGGCTTTATGCTGAGATCTAGGCTACTCTAGTGAGATGTTCTGGTATGTTGAGTCATTGCTACACTAGTGAGACAGTTTGGTACGCTATTGGCATAGCCAAGAACTTGTATGGTTGTGATGGTGTTGCTCGTAATATGATTTGGGTGATCATGAGATAGCCTATGTAGCTCTGGTGATCCTACCGATCTACAAGACCATGTAGGTATTTCCCATGCCATGTGATATGGATGGATAATGATTATAGTAATGATGGTACTCATGACATGGGTGTAGCCATGGGTGAGCACGTCATGTGGGTGTAGCCCATGACGATGATGGTGACACACACTATGAGGTGTAGCTCTAGTGTTCTCTAGTGGGTTGTGGCCCCTAGATGAGATTGACAGATCCACATGGGTGTAGCCATGTGTGACGTAATGATGTTACCATTAGCATGGTCTATGTAACCATGACGAGAGGATCATGGCATAGCGAGCAAGGCTATGAAGAACATAAGGGAACATCATTGTTAAATACCTCCATATATAAGAGGGAGTGTTGATGTTTTGTTAGCTACAAGAGGTATTAACCTCCATGGATAAAAACTTTGACTAGAATAGAATATTTTGGAAGCAAGAGAAAACCCTAACAGATGTGTGAAAACCCTAGAAAGGCAAGTCGACTCTGCCAGAAAGATAAATAAATATATATATCCAAAAAAGGATAGGTCGACCCTATTTGAAGAGACACTTGTCCACCTAACCAAATTAGTATAAATAGAAGGCGCTCTAGCTCATTTGTACAGACACTCAGTGATCCAGAAGTAAGGTGAAAGTGTTGAGGAGGAGTTCCAACAGCTGCAAGTGTGCAATAATTCCATGTTCAATCTTTTGATACTCTATCTTGTGCGCTACCTCTGGAGAATGTGCACTACCCTGGTTTATCTGTTGTCTCTAGTGAGGCTTCCCAAAATCATTCTTTCTGTCAAAGGTTAAGGTTCTTGGGGGTGGATTTGTGCCTATGGTTGGGTAGCAATGGTGTAGCATTTATTATGGTTAAATGAGCACAACATTATAACAAAGGATGGGTGAAGAATGGTTTGAGAGATGCTTGTTAGATTATGATCCATGCTTGAATTACAAGACTTAGATGTATGGAGCAAGTGTTGGCAATGATCCAAGGGAGGCAGAGATCCAACGGTCCTTGAAGATGTAGATCAATGGTTAGCATTATTTTTGGACTCCAAAACATGCTCGATGGATAATAGAAGGGTGGGTCCAAAATGGATTACCGTGGTATTGGGTGTATGCAACGTGCCAATCAATTATTGAGTTCAGCCTCATTCCGACAATTTTCAAAATCACCAAGGTACCACCCTGAAACTCCCAAGTGATGTCACATTCAAAATGTTTGAGTATTAAGAATTATAAGCATGTGGTTGAGCACCATACTTCCATATTTAGGGGAAAAGGTGCGATGATCAGATTATGGATGCTTGAACAACATCGTTTGTGTTGACAAGTTCGATTTTGGAGAGCTTATGGTATACTCCATGAAAAAAATCAATTTTCGAATGCCTACACTTCTGTTAGCTTAGTATTTATATGTAATCCCATGCGTTGAAATTAAAAGGATGATAGTAGTTTCAAGCCCAAGATATGTGTTCAAGTTCCTATCAAGCCCTCGCTCTAACCAAGTTAAAAGTATGTGTTTGAGGGCTAGTGGATAAATGGTTAAGTGTAGATTTTATATCACAAGGTTTTGTTTGTTTAATGGAGTTCATGGTTAGTGCCACCAACACTTAGCAGGTTGGTTCCAAACTTTACTCATATGTTTTCCTATTCCAATCCAAATCATATACTCGAGAGTTGGAGAATTCCACATGGAAATCATCGAAATGAATTTTATGGATTTAGAAATGACGATTTTTCTAAGTGGATTAAAATGCAATTTTTTTTTATGGTATCATATTAGTTCATGGGAAGCTGGTGGATGAAAGAAAAGGTGGTTGACAAGGAGTGAATAATGGCAAAAAAATTCCTCATTTTTTGTCAAAGGGACAATGCATGGATTTGAGGTGTCAAACTATCTCTTTGACTTGATCCAAAATCTATTTTTAGAAACATTTGCATATTCGATGGCATGGTTTTAGCACTTGAGAAACATAAAGGAAGCATCTGTAGAAATTGTGTAGGTGGGGGTTAGAGGTTAGGAATTTTTGGTAGAAAGGACTGTGTCCTCTGTAATGAAGCTCGAGGGGCTATTATAATTTTCTCAAATACCAAGGATAAATCTATGGATTCACAGATCATCCCGAGCATAGCCATGTTTCTCTCTCTCTCATTTTTGGTATTAAGCTTGTTAAATTTCATCTCTATTATATATTCTATTATGGTAATTTGCAGTCATATTTGCATGTGTTGGATACATTAATTTGGTACTACCTCCCCTATTGTAATTGTCCTCATTAATTTAATCATATAAACCTGCAATTTAATTTAAGAAGTGTTAGTTGTTGAATTCACACATTGTGCTCATCTCTTGCACTTCATTTTGTTGGATTCATTTGTTAATTCCCAACAGTCATTTCATTTATCATATACATGAAGACTTCCATAAACTCCTAGGGTGTATGTAATTTTTCTTCATCTCAAACTAGCAAAGACTTCCTTACTCATTGTTGTATTTGAGATTTATTGTTCTTCTCATTTTCCTCCACCTTTGATTCTCATATTTTGTGCTCTACTAAATGAGACTCCAGTTCCCAATGGAAAGGCCTTTGGTCTGAGAGGTTTACATATATTTTAATGACAATCACCAACCTTTTCTTTCAACCCTTTTATCTTGTTTTTGGTTATATTGAATCTATAATTTATCAGTTGTGCCTAATATTGTGAGTTGTTGTTCATTGACAATGGGAAACCAGTTGTCTTAAATATGATGTGGGATCCCCCTCTCGCCCAAGATCCAACTTGATATCAAAAGTAGATTTTTAGATGCCTTGGCATAGTTCTTAAGCAACCGAGAAAATCTCAAGGTTACAACATCTTTTCGGCACCATTGCTAGTGGGCCTAGGAATAACAACAATAATGATATTGCCTCCTTGGCTTGTTACTTTACTTGTCAACCCAAGGTTCATACAAACTTAAGAGGTGTTATGCAAAGTATATGTAGTATGAACTGACGGTAGTATATGTATGAGATTGATCAAGGGGTTTAATTGCATGAAAATGTGAAGGGAATTGAAATTGCAGAGAGAAACCTTGAAATATTACTTGAATGAAAGCATGCCAACTTGAAGGAACAACTGATCTAAAGTACAATAAAGAAATTATAATTTACTAGCATGAAAGAAGGCATATTGAACCATGAAAAGAGTAAACCGAATGTAAAGCATGACCTAAGTCTATTGTATGATAGAAAATTGCATTTAAATAAGTTAAACTATTGCATAGACCAAATGAGCTAATTTATACATAACCCTTGAATCAACAACAAGCCATGTTTTATTTCATTTCATATTGTTACTTTCATGGAAAGAAGATTATGAGAAATTGATATCTAGAGATAAAACAGTCCCATGGGAAGCTTCTATAGGAACTGTAACAGTCCTATAGGAAACTCGTATAGGAAGCCAAAAAGAATCTTAAGAAAATAGTAGGATTCTTCAAAAGAATTGACAAAGCTAGACTAAAATACAATGAGGCAAATCTAAAGTTTTCATCCTTGAAAATACAACCAAGGGCATCCCAATAGATTGTTGACCCTTTATACATGATACATGTTGAAGCTAATCGGTTAATAACAATTTGACAGAAATCAGAGTTAACCATGCACGAATATATTAATCTTCAATAGAGAATGAAATATTAACTGATAACCTATTAAACATGCAGGAAAAGGGGAAATTGCAACAAGGTCCTTGATCCCTCTTGAGTGGGCCCTACCCAAGAAGCACAAGGAACCTTAGAAAAAATCTAATAAGTTGAGAATAGGACCATATTTATGTCATCAAAATCAATAGTACATCAAGAGAAAAGGCTCCAAGTTTCCAACTAAAAGTCTTCAGAACAAAATCTCAATACAATATCAAAAAATATGTCTTCTTTCTCCCTAATCTAGAGGCCTATTTATATCCTTGAAAGCTCAACCTCTTCACTTGAATTGGGAAGGAAATTGAGGAATAGGAGATCTCATACAATCTCATCTGATTCTTGAACTCGCACTTGCAAGGAGTGTTCATGAGTGAACTGAGAGTGCTCTAGAGGTAGGTGGGGGACAAGGTCCTTTGATTCTTGGATGGAAATGATCTTAGGAAAACCTAATCCATTGATTCTTGGAATCCTCCTTCTCTTAAGGGGTTTGACCTGTGTGATGCTACACACACTCTTTACAATAGGAATTAGATGAAAACGGTATGATATACACAAAATTACACCTCAAAACTTATTCACTAAGAAACATGCAAAAATATTCTTGACTTACTATTAAATATGGTCAAAAAACAAATATTTAGTCATATCATGGTGGAAAAATGTGCCTATGATGATCCTTTAAGATAGACAATAATTAGTCCCCGAGGTGTAGGACAGTCGGTGACAGAGTGTGTTGTTAAGCCACTCCGTGTTGTTAAAGTCACCGGTTCGAAACCTGCGGAGACAAAAAATCCAACCATGTTAAGGGTTGGTGTGGCTCAGGCCGGGTGTGATCCCCAGGTGATTTTGACGGCTAAGATGCCCCTGAGTCACGGTTTCTCAAGCCACAGGTTAATCGCAGGTCCTGCACAAATTAACAAACAAACAAAAAAAGATAGACAATAATTAGGCTCATCATCACCCCCCAATTGAAACTTTGCACACCTTTGTGCAACAAAACTTGGTTCCTCTGTTCTTACTATTGTTTTTGTTGTCCAATAGTATGATATTCACTGTATTTCGTCCTTATGTCCCATGCCACATATCTTGTGATGGACTATTGTTCATGATACCCTTTGATTTTCACTATCTTGATCCACTCCTCTTCTTCCTTTTCCTTGTCGAGGTCAGCCACTGGTGTCATAGGGAGAAGGAGTGGGGGATTCATCCTCAGTTCGATCAAATTTGTTCTCGTCTTCCTTAGTGTGTCTTTGTACCAGGGTGTTCTTAAGAGGGAAAGTTGCAGGGCATTGGGAGAATGAGATTTTCTAATTTGCAAGATGTGGGGCAAGGAGTTCCACCTCCTATGACAAGCTTCTGCTACCTCTTCTCCCAAAAGTCTCAATGAGTCATCTAAGTGAGCCATTTCCTCTCTCTTCTTGGCTATCCAAACCGGGGTTATGACTTTATCTAAGAAGAGATTGTGGTGGCTTGTTATGACACCCCCTAGTCTAACTACTTCACCTCTGATCCACAAAGAGGTATGAAATTATTCTTCCTTATGCTTCTTTAACTCTTCTTCCCTCATCTCTTAGTGTATTAGCCATAATGTAAAGGCCATCATCTGGACATCCTCTACATATGGATTTGGGTTCCATTTGTAGGGGTTTGAAAGGATGATGTTGTGTAAGTAAAAATCACACATCTTGGCCCTTTACTCCATGTTGCAGCCTTGGTATGCATCCAAGAAATCCTTGGGGGTGTCAAGGTTTAATTTTACTAGCCGAGCCAAATGTTCAATCTGATTTTTGTGCCATTTCTCCTTCAGGAACAATGTATGTATCCTAGCAGGTTGCTTGTACTCCAACATTTCAAAGGACACCTTAGGTAGTGTTGTAACATAGAATTTTTGCCAAAATCTTCCAAATTTCACAAAATTTTCTTATTTCCATATGCTTCAAATCATTTTCATAACTTTGATTTCTTTTTACTTTCAAGTTGTTATTTGTACAATTCCTTTTGTTCTTTCTTGATTAAATGGTTTGGTTTGATGATTTTGCTTGATTAAAAACAAACAAACTTAACAGAGCGAGAGATCTGTTATCATACCCAACGCGAAAATGGCTTAATGGCTCTGATACCATTTGTGACTCAGAAGCTTCATTCTTCATCGGAGGAAGCCTCTGACTCACAAATGGTATTAGAGCCATGAAGCCATTTTCGCGCCGGGTATGATAACAGATCTCTCACTCTGTTAAGTTTGTTTGTTTTAAATAAAGAAATAATCAAGAGTCTCAGGCCTTTGAAAGACAAGGTTTCCACTCTTGTGACTCTCTGAGGCCATATTAGAAGTCTCGGGACTTTGAAAGACAAGGTTTCCACTTCTACGACTTCCTGACAGAGTAACTAGTTTCTGCCTGAGCAGTCGGCCAGGAGCCTATCTAACATTCTCTCTCTCCGGAGCAGAGGACTAAGATTAAACACCCTTCTTTTTTGTGCAATTATAGTTATCTCTCCTATAACATATGGATTCTTCAGTTTTTCTTCGTTCTGTAAATAATACTGTTGATAGTACTGTTTCAACTTCAGAGTCTCAACACTGCTTAATGATTCATTATATGCCAACAATAGAGACTCTAGATCCCAGACTACAAGACATTTACAAAGGCATGAGGCCTCCCGGAACACCTAAGTATGGGTTAGGATACATTGAACAATGTGATCAGGTTATCCCTGATTGTAGGTTTTCAAATCCTCTCCCTGACTCTATGCAAAGACCTTCCATAGATGAAATTCATAAGTTTCATTCTGTCATAAAAGGATGTCCCAAAGGAAGCATAGAAGAAGTCTGGATCAAGAAAATGTTAAATTGGGATTTGTTTACAAATCCAGAGACATTGGACTTCAACATAGACACATCAGATGAAGAAAAGGCAAGACTATCACAAAAGTGGCAGAATTATATTTCTGATAGAAACACATGGATTTCTTTCTATGAATGGAAGAAATTATTCCAGAAGGCTGAAGTCCAGATGATGGAAGGAGGTTCTGAAACACCTCCTAAACATAAATGGAAAAGTCTGGAAGGACAGATAGTTGAATCAAGTTCGACTTTTCCTCCATTCAAGGGAATTGTCCTTGAATATAACAACAAACAAGTCAGAGCAGTACCTCTACTACTTTCTGATGAAGCCACCCAACTAATGGGTGTTGACAGAAAAGTCCAATCACTAGCAGAACAATTAAATTGGACAAACATAGCCTTGAGAGGCATGGCCACACATACATTTGTAACAAATGACTACGCCAAACGTGGACAAATCAAAGACTTGCAAGTCTCTACAAACACTGTAGTCCAGTCTGTGAATGAAATACAAGATAAATTTACAAATGTCAAAGAGAAAATGGACACTGCTCTAATAGAAATATCTGAAAAATCGAGAGAGTCCAAAAGAAATCATGAATAATTAATGGAAGGATTAGGAGAATCCTTCTCCAATATGGGAAAGTCATTGTTAGAAATTAAACAGAAGGATAGCATCCCTGACAAACCTATTCCTGATCCTTATATTCTCCCAAATCATCCAATATCCATCCCGTCTCCTGTATATAAACCTTCTGAGACCAAAATGGATAAAAAGTTTCCTCACCACTTTCCTTCTGAAAAAGATACACCAGAATCTTCAAAAGAAAATCTTTCCCTTATATCTATTCAGAAACCTGCTTATGACAATCTCCCTCACCATGTAAATAGACCACCAGCACTAGATCTCTTGGGAAAAGGAAAAATTCCTGAAACTCAAACATTTGCAGAAGATTGGTTCCCCGAACGGAACATTGACAGTCTGTCAGTTAGACAGATCAGGCAGATGATTGACAGAATGTATGTTTCACACAAAGTTATGTGTATGAAAGGTAAAACAGAAGTTGAAGCCTGTAATTCCATAATTCAATGTTTTACTGGAACACTGAGCAAATGGTGGGAAGTTATCTCATCTCCAATAATTATTGCTAAAATGGAGGCAAAAATTCGAAGAGATGAACAAGGAGATGTGGTATATCATATTTATGGAACTCCCCATAATAATATGATAGGAGCCCTTACCACAACAATCCTTGAACATTGGTGTGGAACTGAATTTGAATTAGCAGACAAACATGAGCTAATCCTTATGAACATGAAATGTAGAAAGATGTCAGAATATGAAGAATTTCATAAGGATTGGACTCATAGAATCTTTGAGGTGCAAGATAGTCAAAACCTTTTATGGAAACAAGTTTACTTGGCTACTATACCTAGTAAATTTGTAGAATACCTAAAAATGCAAGAAGTTTTTAAGCTTCCATATGAGATGTATACATGGGGAGAAATATATTCTCTCATCACCAAAGCTTTGGTAGGGTTGTGTGTAAATATGAAAGTTCACAATTCTGTAAATAAGTTATCTCACTTACCTAATAGAAAATATATATGTGAGAAGTATGGTCTATATATTTCAGACCCTGTAAAAAGGAAAAGAAAAAAGCAAAAAGAGTTCAAAGAAAAGAAAAGATACAGGTACAAACCCAAGACACGCTATTATGAGCCTGAAGATATCAAACTGAAAACTCATGCCCATCAAGCCAGGTAGCAAGTCCAGTGTTAGATCTGTGGAAAAACTGGACACATTGCACATAATTGTGCAGAAAATAAAGCATCAAGAATGTCAAAAGGAAAACATTCTGAACAAAAGGCTAAAGAAGCTCATGCTAACAAACAATTAGCTCTGAGAACACATTGCAACAGATGCAGGTCAAATAACCATGAAACAAACCAATGCCCGCACAATCCATTTCCAAAGAGAGAAGAAGTGCATCTGTTGCAACAAGGTTGTTGTTCAGAATCCACTAGTACTTCTGAGTTTGAATATAGCTTAGAAGAAGAAGAAATCTTGATGAATCAAAATTGCAAATGTAAAAACCCAAACTTTTGCTCTTGTGAAGATAGTTCAAATAGTTTTGAGTCTGATTCTGAACCAGAAATTAATCTTCGTCAAAAGATAAAAATATGCATGTTCAGCAATATTGGAGATCAAGAGGCATAGATGCTAGCACAGATTAAGGCCCTACTAGAAGGAGATATGAAGAATTCCCTTCTAGAAACATTTTTGAAATCAATCAAAATAGAACAAAGGTTAAGGTTTGCTGAATCTTCAAAAAGAGAACCTTTTGTTTTAGAAGCTTCCTTTGATAGAAATAAAAAGACTTTTATTAAATATAATAAGGAAGCAAAGTTACAACATACATCAGTAACCGATCTAGCTAGAGAAATGATTCTTTTGATAAAGGAAGTTACTGATTTGAAAGAAAAATTAAAGAAATTAGAAGAAGAGTTTGAAGACAGCTACAAAGTAGACTGTTGGGCCAGGAAAGAAATCAGAGATATCAGGGATCAGTTAGATTCCAGACCACCTCCTCTAGAGGATGTACCTTTCGAAAAGCTAAAAACTGCAGCTCAACTCCAAGGGTTAGCAGCAACGAAAATCTTGCCTGTTAGATTTCAGAAATATCAGGTGAAGATAATATTAGAAATAAATTCTGAAATCTTTTGTTTGAATGCACTATTGGATACAGGATCAGATATGAATTTAGTGCATAAAGATTTAATTCCCCACAAATACCAGTTTCCTAGCAGTTATTCTGCTATCGGTCTGGGGAATGTTTCTACAGAAATGGATTTTGAAATTCCCAAAGGAATTTTATTGTTTGATGAATATGCATTGGGAATGAAATTTTTATTATCTGAATTACCAGTCGACTACATTCTAGGAACTCCTTTCTTATCTGCAGTAGAGCCACATGGCTCATCTCAAACTCATAGCGGTGATCCTGGATATTTTTTCACTTTACCAAGTATAAATGGCCACCCTCCAAAAAGGAAGACCTTAGCTTTTATTTCAAAATCACATGCCCAAATTGCATATTGTTCAAAAACCATGGTGATTATCAATACTTGGGATGATTATAGAAATACCCCTGTCACAGAATATCTATATGATCATACAACATGGGATGTATATTGTGAAAATTGGGTACCAAAATGGCAGTTAAGATGGTCTGAAGGGGTAGAGTTTGGATTACCAGGTTTCTCTAAAAATACCAGCATTCATGTCATTCCACCTCAACATGTGATAGGACAAATGCACCAGGCATCTACTATTGCATCCAGACAAAAGTTGGTTGAAATGGGAGACTTAACCAGAATCAAAACTGCTAACAGAAACTAGTTATGTCAGACAACACAGAGATGGAACCAAACTCCAGCATGGAACTTTTTCCAAATTAACAGAATGAGAGGTATACAGTCATGGCCACAACAAGATCCTCATCAACAAATGTTTCAAATAAATTATTTCCAGTATAAATCAATGTGGGATCATGTTTGCTTATGGACTAACAGATATAGATATTACTATTGTATGATTAAATTTTCTGATCAGTTTTCATCGTTTCCAAAACCTGACTGGCTTATAGATTGGTGGAAAAAGTTTGGTTTGAATCCCAACGCTATTCATACGGATGTTATTGACACTGCCAGAATGTTTTTATTTCCTCACAGACATTTTCCAAACATTGTATACAATCTGGAACAAATTTCAGAAAATGACTATAAAATGCTTTTTATCAGAGAAAAGCATCCTTGGGTCATCAGAACAAGATATGTCCTACAACAGGATGAAGATCATGATGGAGATCCTAAAATGTACCAAGAAATCTACACTCAACATTGGGATCCAGATTTCTTTCGACATTTTCATGACCAGTCGGTGGAATAATGATTCATAAAGTCTTATTGGCAGACAGTGGTGTCAGTCGATTTTCGTGGGTTGACGATACCAACCTCCACAGTGTACTTCAAGTCTAATTAGCCGACAGTGGTGCCAATCAGGTTTAGTGGGTTGACATGACCAATATCCACTTTGTAATAAAATAATGAGCATCTTGGAAACTTGGAGCACTTCTCCAACTTTTGGCGTGGTTTGACCCGCATTTCCAAGATTCCTCTTACGTATCATCTTGAGTGTGACTACTAGTCGGGGAATATTGCACGACTACCCCGCCAGATCTAAAGTAATATTTACTTTTCTTAGTGGAAAATAAAGTTATGATTTGGTCGGAAGAATCTTGCATGATTTCTACCGCCAAATATCTAAAAGTAGATTTAGTGAAAGACATGTAGGGTCCAAAGTCTTGTCTAGTCTCATTGGTAAAATAATTCCCTTCTCCACAAATTTGTATATAAGGAGATGAGGAGTTCATTCTCGAGGAGGAGTTTTTTGGAGTCAAACAGTCTGTAAGTTGTCCGAGTCTTTCTAAAGCTCCCTTCTGTCTGAGATTTTGAGTCATTCTGTGTGTATGCAAGTTTGCATAAGTCTGTAAGTGTGAGAGAAAGTAAGAGCATTCTGCTCTGAGCATCCTGCTCATATTGTATACCCTGGCTTTAGAGATTCAGCTCTCTGTGTTTAATATAAAGACTTCTGCAAGCATTTATGATCTCTGAATATTGTCTCTTTATTGTGCATCTGTAAAATACTCTCATTTCTATTTTCCTACTATTGCAATCTGTGTGCCTTGAAAGATTATGGTAGTCGAGGTTCTCTCAAGTGAAAGATAAAGCTCTGGAGGAAAGTCGTGTTGAGGTTCTCTTAGGTCCTGGAGCACTTGTGTAAGTCCCACTAGGTAGGTGGTTGCTAAGGGTAGTTTATGGTGTTGGGTTGTTCGAAGGTTCGCTAGGAGTTTTCTTTAGGAGCATATAAGGTTCAACTTGGGGTTCACCAAGATAATTGGATTGGTACTGCAAAGAGTAGCAAGACGTAGAAGGTCAAGTAGCAGAAGAAAAATAGACGCACGAGACAGATTCATCTTCAAGCTTCATTCTTCGTCATGCCATTTGTCAACGATTACTTTTTTTGTAAATAAAAATCAGTTGGTACTTTTATTTTCCTCATTCATTATATGATGGATTTTGTAGGTGGAAATGATAAATGACAAGCCACATTTTGTCCTAAAAATGTCACAAGTTTGAAGGCAGAATCATGCGATGATTTCATGAAGATATCGTGCCACAAATTTTCTTTGGAAAACTCACCAAGTCACAACAAAAGATGCCACCAGATTGCTCATAATAAAAGCACAAAATGAAGGAGAAATCCACATAGTATGCCACCAAATGGCAAGGTGGAAGTAAGACGCCATGGCCAAAATAAAATGGAGAGGAAAATTGTTTCCAAGATCAAGGAGTTTGGTGTTTGGGATTGTTTAGATTACTGCCATGAAATTCTAGAGAGTCTTTGGCACAAGTGTACATGTTGTTTTTCCACAAAAGCATAAAGTTTGGAAAAGGGTTTTGTTTCACAAAACCACAGTGGTAATGCTATACAAAAGGAGATTGATAATGCCATGGATCGTGGAAATAGATCTCGATATCACAGATAAGGATCCCACCAGAATGCAGATTGAGAAGAGATGATCTACCATAGTGAAAAGGTCAAAGGGGATCTATAAAATAACAAGATGAACAAGGAACTAATGGTAATCAAATCGTTGATCAGATCTAGAAGTCTACAATCGAAATCTGAAGATAGAGGTTCCGTGTAATATTTTTACTGACAGTGATTTTTCTCACTCAATTTGATTGTGCAGGTTTACTATGAGTTCACACAACACTATCTCAGTGTGATTGGACCATAATATGAAGATTTCAACTCTAAGAAATTAAAATATGAATAAGATAACAATGATAAACATCACCAGATTGATTCATATGATGAATAGTAGAAAGAAAAGAAGTAAATTGCCAGATTAGTAGATTTCAGTTTCACTGTAAATAAGGATTGTACCAAGATCGAATGCAGAGTAATTTCTAGTAAAACGTGCCAAATAAACTATCAAACAACACCTACCCACTTGATCTGGATTATTTTCGGTACGAAATGAAAGCGAAGATATAATAAAAGAATATACAAAGATATCTCGAATATCCAATAATATAATAGAAATGTATCAAAGATGAAACCATAAACACAAAGATACAGTAATACACAATTTCTATTAATGAGCGAAAATGTACAAAGACTGTAAAAATATAGAGTGAAAGACTCATCAAAAAGGTGGCAGTTTATCTCTAAGAAGAGATGTGTCTGCTACTTGCATTCGCAAGAAGATGATTTTACAATGAGGATCCAAAGGAATTTTTATCATTAAAAAAATCCAAAACCCTAACCCACGAAGATGAAAAGCCAACAGTTTTGCGGACCTGTTTTGGGTAGTTTGGTGTATCAACTTTTTGGGGGCGTAAGTTTGGCATACGATCTCCATTTGGGGCGTACGATAGCTCGTTGGAAACGTATCATCGACGAGATTCATTTTGGGGGCTCAATCAGAGCCTTTGGGTATTATTGAGAATCTCTATTCCAAAAAATCTTCATTTAGGCCCTCAAACTGGCCCTAGAAGTTAAAAACTACTAAAAATAGTAAATTGTGAAAATTGTCAGAAAATTGTTTTGAGCCAGTTGGAAGAGGTGGGTGGCCACTGATATCCACCTGGATTAATCCTCCCTCCTTAGGAAGCAATGGTATCCATTGCATTGAGTTCCTAGGGGAGAGGGGAAAGTGATTGAATCTTGGTGTGATGATTGTTTTGTTGGAGATGTTGTGTTGTGGAAGGCTATCATGAACCTGTTGTTGGCAGGGTTGAATTTGTTCAACCAGTTAGGCTACATGAGATATATGGGTGTAGAAGAAATCTTTTCACTTTGTTGCATTCTTGTCGACCTGCTTCTGTTGGATAGAAGGTGTTTGGGCCGAGGCTGTAGTGGTTGCAGTATCCTTCTATTCACCTTTTGAACAGATTATGAAGAAGTTGAATTTTGTAGTATGTGATACTACCTTGCGGAATTGTTTAAGTGGGACAGTAGTTGGAACTACCTCTTGTATCCTGTAGAGATGGCCCCCTAGAGTAACAATGACACTACAAGGTCGAGACTCATAGATAGCATGGCGCTTCCACATATATGGCTTGACCAAGAGAACATCATAGACATCCAACGGGGCAACATCACATAATACCTCATCCTTGAAGGGTTGGATGTCATATGAAAATCAACACTGTTGGATGACATGAAGATCTCGTCCTTAGTGAAGCCACATGATGTTTTATGGTTGCAGGTGTGGTGTTGTCAACAATCTCAACTGTTTGATGACCTCTGTTGAGATGAGGTTCTTTTGACTTCTGCTATCAACAATAAAATGTAGTGGGGTCCCCTTCACCCACATATGTGAATGAAAAAGACGCTCCCCCTCTTCAGGATTTGTGGGTTCTTCTAGTTGAATTGTTGTGGTCGCAAAAATAGCAGTGGGGTCTGCATAGATGATCTGTCTTCTATCAATATTTTTTGAATCAAATTCTGAATCGAGGTTCAACTCCTTGTCTTTGATCTTGGCCACCAATCACTGTTTTGAGCGACATTCATCGGTGGTGTGTCAGGGGATTTTGTATAAATCACATCATTTTCCAGTGTCCTTCATCTTTCTGTGACCCTTCTTTTCATGCGGCTTGGACTATTTTTTCATAATATTGTTTGTTATGGTCGTCTTTATCATACTTTGGTTGTTGCGGATTTGTACACCCAAACTCCCATTTGTTCTGGTGCTTAAATTTATGTTCAATTTTAACAACATATCGATAAGTAGCACTAAGTGATGAAATGTCCAGAAAATCCATTTTAGTTTGGATGTATCTGTGTAGAGCCCCATGGTATTTCAAAACCAAGTGTCATTCAAAGTCTTTAATACCTATCTTGGTGTGCAAGGTATGGAAGGTATTGGTGAACTCCAAAACTACTTGGCCCCTCTCTTGTCGCAGTGTGGTCCATCTCATGTACTGGTCCTCATAGTTTCCAATAGGATAATATTGTTCATTCACCGCATCCACAAAAAATCCCAAGTGGGCTCGACCCCATATATTCCAGACTCTATGAAACTTTTATTCCAGTAAGTTTCCCACCAATGTTTGACATGAGGGAGAGCCTTAAGGAGTGCGAAGGTGATATTTTCTTTGTCAGAGAAATTATGAACATAGATTTAACCATTTTTCTAAGGCATATGCATCTATCTGTCCTTCAAATATGAGAATATCAAAATTAAATTGTACCTTGAAAGGTGAGGTGTCTCCAAAGTGTCCACTTGATGAAGACGCGACTGTTGTTATCGACAGGCGTTGAAGAATGTGGGAAAAATTCTCTATCATTTTGTCCCTTTGTCGCGTGAGAGCTTTCTAAAGCAACATATTAATAGAATCATCTGCTCTATCATTTTTCTTTTCTTCTGCCATGGAGGGTTTATTAGGCGTGTGAGAGAAATTTTCTTCGAAAGATACAAGCTCGAGACCCAACTTTCTATACTCGAACATCATCGGGGATATGCACTGAAAAACGATCAAGAGCAGCTTGCTTTGATACCACTAATCCAGATTATTTTCGACACGAAATGAGACAGGAGATATAATAAATAAATGTACATAGATATCTCAGATATCCAATAATATAACATAAATGCATCAGAGATCCAACCAGAAACACAGAGATACAGTAATACACAATTTTCTATTATTGAGCAAAAATGTACAAAGACTGTAAAAATACAGAGTGAAAGACTCGCCAGAATGGTGGAAGCTTGTAATGACCCTTTTCTTATTCCTGTAAATAATCTCATAAATAATCTGAAACACTAGCTAAATTATAATTAATTATGATATAACCTTAAATTGATTACAAGTTAT
>JASDQU011312250.1:0-21468 GCA_032191745.1 Picea mariana
TGTTTTTCTAACACTATCAACATTGATGATGAAATATTAGAAAATGTTGATACTCACAAATTTGGGAAGAAAGAAGTTAAGAATTATATAAGATATTGAACAAAGAATATGTATAATACTTTTTTCAAAGACGAATCAGTAACAGTACAAGATAAACTTTTACTCTGTCTAATAAAGTCAAGAAATTTAAAAGAAGATACATCATTATTGGGTTTTCAAAAGTCCACAAAAGATACAAAGGTGAAACTGTATATCTTTGAAAATATAACTAGTGTATTAAAATCTTTTGGAAAATCTCAAAAAGAAGATGTCAGTGTTGCACGTAGAGTGATACAAACATCAGTTGTTTCGTCTAGCAATATAAAAGATCGTTTGACATGACACATGTCAAAAATGATGGGAATGTCAAGAAAAACATTGTACAAATATAGAAAATTTCGATTGCAAATAGATGAAAATGATGAACTTGCTTGTTGGACAATGATTTCTAGACAACCCTACAAAGATAGGCTTGCCGACAATGTTAAAGAATTGGCCCGTAATTGTTGGTTGACAAAATATCATGTTTCAACACATACAAGGGATGTGTTGTGATGAAGAATAGCATGAAAACCATATGAATAACATTCAAAACATATAATGAATTGGTAATGGTGTGATGGAAAAACCCTAGTTTCAGTCCGGCATAACTCGTTGCATGATAGATTCAAGCCACGACACAGTGAACCACTTGCTACGACTAGGCATAGACTAAACCTGCTTGATACGCTAGAATGAATATAGAAGAGGGGGGGAAACCCCCCTCATACAACAATATTACAATCAATGATCGATCAGGCACAGGGGCAAAACACCCCTTGTTCGAGCCGCCTCTACAGCTGCGTGATCAACTTCTTACCAGAGAACAAGGACTCATGAAGGAAATGGAGATGGAAGCTAGCACGTCCCATCCAAAATCACCTCGGGGGTGGGAGCCCGGTAAATGCATTCCACAAATGGACAAAATGATGAGATACCTCATAAGCTCAACAAGAGTAGGGGAACACACACAATTCATGATAGAGCATGCCCTCATTGGCAAGTTTCTGGGCCTGTGGTCATCTTAAAGAGATCTAAACAAATGGATAAAACACCGATGGAACCCGAAAGGAGACTATGAGATATAACTCAGATCCAAAGGCTTCTTCACAATCATCTTGTACAACCCAGAAGACATAGACTGAATCTTTGAGAATGGTTTGTACTTCTACAAATCTGCAAAGTTATTCTTGCTATTTTGGACTGAAAGATTCATCCCAGACAAGGAGGACTTCATGATGGCTCCAGTCTGGATTCGCCTTTACTCCTTACCGCAAGAGTTCTGGCTGGAGGAGATTCTCATGGGCATAGGAAATACAGTGGGTCAATACGTCAAAACATCAGAAGCTACAAAGCAAAGGAAATACAATTCATACGCCTAAATCTGTGTCTATATGAATATTTCTAAGGCCCTACCAGGAGCGGTCACGTTGGAATACCAAGATGAAGACTGACAACAAACACTGGACTATGAACACATCCCTTTCCACTGTAGAAAATGTCATGAACATGGCCACATCTACAAATACTACCCTCTGAATAAGAAAGCAACCAAAGAAAGTGATACCACAGAGAAAGATGGCTTCACCATGGTCACAGCCAAAAAGAAAAACCCTCCAAGGAAGCAGATCCCAGATCCCAGATCGAAAATCTCGACCAAAAATTCCTATGAGATTCTGAACCAGCTACCAAAAGATGAGGAAATCCAAGAACCACATAAGTAACCAAAACAGGTCAAAGGTAAGAACCAAAACCCTCCCCCCCCTTCCCAAATCGTGAAATCTACACAAAAGAAAGGGAAGACGCGGATGGAAACATCCCAATGCAGTTGGACAATAGAGATCTAGTGGGCATCGATTTGGAAAATCTTGAGGAGGCCCTAAATCAAAAGGATCTGCAGACCCTTCCTGAAGAACAACTCCACAAGGTACATAAGTTTTTTCGTAACTCTTCAGCAGGATCTGTAGCACGCCTAGGTATAGCCACAGACTCAGGTTCAAGCTTGAAAAGAGTACTCCGTGAGAACAAAAGAAGGGGGTGGAAAACAACACATCAACTTATCAAGGAGGCAGACAACCTTATGATAAACTTAGGGCAGATCCATAAGCTCTCGTAGGGATACCTCCACCCAACACCACCCTCATAATGATGAAGATCATTTCCTGGAACATTAGAGGACTCAATGGTCGATCCAAATAAAGGATCTTCTGAGACTGCATCAAAGTAGAAAACCCAGACATCCTAATGTTACAAGAAACCAAATGTGCGGGGGCAAAAGATGAAACCATATTCCAGTGTATTTGGAGAGGATGTGACTTTGTTCTAATAGACTCCACATGGGCCTCATGGGGTCTGGCTATCCTCTAGAACCCAGGTAACATCACTTTAAGTAGATCCTTCTCAACTATAGGTACAATAATGGCCCACTTTGAGGTCACAGGCTCGAATCAGGAGGGGGCTATCACAAATGTTTATGGCCCCCAAAGCCAACAGGAAAAAGACAAACTTATGGAGTGGCTAGACCTAATCAAAACTTTGTTGACAACACGCAACTGGATCTTAGGAGGTGACTTCAACATGATCCTCTCACTAGAGGAAAAAACAGGAGGAAGCAAGAGACTCTAACAAGACAGTGGTAAGTTCAAAACCCTCATTGAAAATTTCAATCTAGTAGACATAGAAAATAGCAATGGCACCTTCACCTACTCCAATCGTAGATCAAGAAACCAACATATTGCTTATTGTCTAGATCGCCTCCTTGCAGCTGAAGAACTAATGGAAGAATCCCCTTACATGGAAAGTCTTATTCTCCCAAAAGCCTTGTCGGACCATTGGCCAATTGTCTTCAATATAGAAACAGGGGCAACACCTAAATACAAACCCTTTTGATTCGAGAAATTGTGGCTCTCAACCCAAACTTCCATCAGCTTGCAAAATCTTGGTGGGCACAGGCAAAAATAGATCATGGCACCAGCATGTACAAATTTCAGCAATGCCTCAAAAACTTCAAGCAGTCACTGAAACACCAGAATAAGAACACCTTTGGAAACATACTCCAAAGCATTTAGGACATAGAGAACAAACTTTTGGAGATACAAAAAATCTTCATCTCAGGAACCCGAACTAATGAACTAATGAAAGAGGAGGTGAAACTCCAAGCACAATTAGAAGAGAGAAGAAGGCAAGAGGAAATTTTGTGGAAACAAAAATCTAGGGTACAATGGCTCAAAGAAGGGGAAAATAAAACAAAATTCTTTCATAGAGCGATGGTGCATCGCCACCACATCAACAAAATTACTCACTTAGGGGATGACCAGGGCAATCCAATCAGAGAAAAATTATAGATAGAAGTAGATATGAAAAACTACTACCACGACCTCCTAACGGAAACCAGGGAGGGCAGAACTATAGCCATCACAAGAGTTACCAAACACATACCCTCTCTGGTAACCCTAGAAAAAAACACTACCCTAATATGACCCATCACACAAGAGGAAGTGGATCAAGCCACCAAAGCTATGCCCCCAAGAAAGGCCCTAGGCCCAGATGGGTTCACCACAGATTCCTTTCATCATTGTTGGGACCTGGTCAGGAAAGAATTTTGGGAGGTAGTAGAGGAATCGAGAGCTTCAGGCCAATTCCTCACGATCCTCAACGACACCTTTCTCACCCTCATCCCTAAAGAGGAATGGGTCACAAATCCCAAACTGTTCAGACCCATCACTCTCCGCAATGTAATTTACAAAATCATAACAAAGGTGGTGGCCAATCGCCTTAAACCCATTCTGACCCACGTCATCTCCAAGGAATAGGATGGGTATGTAGAAGGAAGACAAATCATGGACAACGTCATTCTGGCTCATGAGTTCATCCACTCCCTCAAGTCAACGAAAACTCCAGGTATGTTAATCAAACTCGACCTTTCAAAATCCTTTGACAAAGCAGGCTGGCAATACCTTCGGGCCATCTTAAATTCTTTCAAATTCAATTAGCATTGGGTGACTTGGATCTTAAATCTCACCTCCTCAACCTTCTTCTCCATCTTAGTTAATGGGGTCCCATCCGGGCCTTTCTCACCATCTAGAGGTATCATACAAGGGGACACCCTTTCTCTCTTCTTGTTCGTACTTATGGCAGAAGGTCTGGGACGCTACATCAAATCAACAGTCATATAAGGATCTCTCAAAGGCTTACCTCTGCACAATATCCAGCCAGTGCCCTCACATAGTCAATTTGTTGATGAAACCCTACTCATGAACTCCCCAACTGCCAGAGAAGCCAGCAGGATCAACTCCATCCTCTCAGATTTCACAGAAGCTTCAAGCATGACTCTCAACCTAGACAAGTCCAAACTCTACTTCTTCAACACCCCGGTAGCAGTTCAGCTCCACATATCCAGACTCCTGGGAATCCCCAAGAGCTCCCTTCTGTCCAACTACTTAGGCATTCCTCTAACGGGCGCAGCAACAAGATCCATTTCCTAGGACAACCTTCTTCTTTCCATCTCCAATAGACTGAGCAACTGGACTTTCAGACTGCTGAACATCGCATCCAGGTTGGTCATGCTCAAATCGGTCCTACAAGCTCTACTTACCAACCTTTTCACTGCATTAGCAGCTCCCAAACAGGTCATCAAAGCCATAAGGAATCTTCAGTGCAATTTCCTCTGGCATGGGCACCAACCTAACAAGAAATGGGCACTAGTAGGTTGGGACAAAATTTTCACACCAAAAATCCTAGGAGGGTTGGGACTTCGAGATCCAGGGAAACTCAAACAATTAATGGGTTCCAAAATCTGATGGAGATGGTTAAAAACTCCAAGAGTTGTTTGGGCGCAAATATGGAAACAAAAGTACGCCCCCATCACACTAGAAAATCAACTTATTAGACACACTGCCCAACTATAGGGTTCCAACATTTGGAACACAGCTTGGAAAAACCATGATCTGGTACAAAACCACGCTTTCTGGGAAGTCTGAAATGGGGAAAGCGTTATGTTCTGGCAAGACTCATGGAAGCAACTCAAACTCCTAAGTGACCTGGAAGAGATAAACCCCCTCGAACAAGCTCTAAACCAAGACACTTTTCTAAGGGTGAAATACCTCTGGAAACCCAAGGAATAAAGACAGCAATGACGTCAATGGAAAACCTCTATTCAGGACCCGAGGGTCCCAAAGAACTTAAATTTGAAAGCCTGGAAACACTATGCTAGTCACTGGAAAATCCCCAATAGAGAAGGTCGAAACATTCTTAGATGGGGGCACTCCACAACTGGCACTTTCTCAATCAAGGAAGCTTACTATCTCCAAGGCAACCACCAAAATCAGAAGAAGGAAAATATATGGAACAAGGTCTGGAACCCCACATTCTGGCCCAAGGTAGCCACCTTCCTATGGCTTATTTCACACAACCGAGTCCTAACCTAGGACAACCTCAGGAAAATAGGCTTTATTGGACCCTCCTTATGCATCTTATGCTACCAGCAAGAGGAAACCAAAGAACATCTCTTCAACGGATGTCACTTTAGCTAAAAGACTTGGGACCAAGGAGCCCAAATAATGCGTCATTCCAATCAAAAAAAGAACAATATCAATGACACAATAGAGAACTAGGACTCGATCACCTACAACAACCCCCTACTGAACCACATTTGGCAAATTCTACCAGGATTTATTTTTTGGAAAATTTGGAAGGAACGAAACAAAAGAATATTTCACTCCAAAGCCTCCATGCTAGACACAACCTAGAAAAAAATAGTTTCACTGATCAAGGAAACTGTAAGAAGCAAACCTTGGAAAGCAGCGGACCTACACTACAACCTGTAGGAGCAATGCATTCTCCAAAGCTGGAAGCCTAACCTAATCAATCAACCAATGATAGAGAAGCCCAAACATCAACATAGAAGCCCAACCATCTGGACCCCTCCTCCAACAGATTTCATAAAGATAAACTTCGATGGGGCTTCCAAAGGAAATCCTGGACCAGTGGGCTATCGAGCTACACTCAGAAACTTCAATGGAGAGATCCTCTATCTCATTGTAGGTTTCTTGGGGGAAACAAAAAAAAATGCGGTAGAGATAACAAGCCTATTGCGAGGTCTCCAAGAAGCAACTGAAAGATATCATCACAAGCTCATCTTGGAGGGGGACTCAGAAATTGTTATTCAGCTAATCACCAAGATCCTCCATGGGGGTAATCCATTGAAAATCTCACCCAATTGGCACCTCTTCGGGCTGCTAGAGGATTTTGGAAGCCTCCTTAGAACCAACCTTAGCATCACACCCTCCCATGTGAAAAGAGAAGAAAATAGGGTAGCAGACTGCTTGGCAAATGAAGGAGCAACAATGGAGACCAAACACTTTTGTTGGGAGGCCCACACCTCTAAAGACTCAGATATCTCAGATCAGTGTTTAACCTTAGCCAACAAGGATCTCCAACCCCTGGATGGGGTGCCATGTCATGAAGACAGGACACGTGAAAATACGCCAGGTTGCGCCATGAATATTAGCCACCGACCACCATCCCTTCACCATTAAAATGGGAACGATCGCGTGCAGCCATTACCAGCGAACGAGGCCCCTCGAGCGAGTGAATGTGACAGCTCACCAGTGCACTAAGATATTAGCCTTAATGGCCAGGGTAGTCACCTTCATCCTCATTCTTATCAATTGCCTCAACAGATATGAGAGGCATTCAAATTTTGCAGAGATGAACGCAGAGCTATCGGAGAACTAGAGCAGGGCTAACCTTCTACTTCGAATTTTGGCCATACCAAGGCTCCTCCATATGCCTAGGGCACAAGGGAGGCCTCACAGAGGTGTAGCATGGTATGCCTTTAAATCACATAGGCAAAGGCAAAAGAAATTTGAAAAGGTGTTGGCTTTGGCGTCCACTTAGAGAACCAGGAAGCCCGGGAGACCTAGAACGTCTCCTATGGCGTACGTGGAGGAGATTACTCTGAAAAATCCCATTTAGAACTGTCCATACCATTCCATTTTCACAATCCTAGATAACTAGAATCCCCACACCGATTTCAGCAACGAAGCGAAGACTTCGGCTACATAAATCTCACACGACCACAGAGAAAATCACCCGGTAGAGGAATTCACCACCTGCTATGTTGAGGAAGAGGTATCGTGCTATGCGGATGCAAAGGCCGAACCACCTAGAGGTGCACCTCCTAAGGAAGTGACACATCCAAACAAGCACTAGGCACACCAATTCAACAACAACGCAAATGAAGGCAAGGGAGAAAACTATGCACAATGGTCATTTCCCATCGCCTCTGTTCAAGAAAAATGGCTGGACCAACCTCCATTCATCAACCCGGGGTACCTAGAATTAATCTTTGAAACATGAAGCATGGTGGATGGTCGGATCTTCAGGACCACTCAAATCAACCAACGACTTGACATGTTGTACGTTGCACACTCCAGGATTCCCTCGAGAAGATAGTGCCCTACGTGCACACAAGCTTATGCAATTCCAACAGGATGGCGAAAGCATGATGAAGAGGAAGCAATGACTGGTTAAAAGGTCTTGTGATGTCCATAGTTAGTATTCTCTTTTTGTTTCAGAACAAAGATTTAGCTCAGTTAGATTATAGCAATGTTATAAGTAGGATGTTAAGGAACATATTGAATCTAATGGCTATGTGTCCTGGTTTCCCTCGGGCAGGACGACACTCTATTTGAGCACAAGTGGCATAGAATGTCCAGCTATCCTAGTTTCCTTTTTCAGGTGGGACAACTGGCATTTCACCAAGACTCTGTAACTCTGCAAATCTAATACAAACATGATCCTCCTTTTTCACTTAAAAAAAAAAAAACATTCAAAACATATATTTCCAATGACAAAAACAAAATTTTTCATTAAGTTCAAAGAAGAGCACAACGAAGTCAAAATTTCCATATTTACATTTGTGCAACAAAAACCATGGGTTGTTAGACCCATCATTGTTCGTGACACATTTTGTTGTCATTATCATGTGGAATTTGAGTTATATTAGTACACTTTTCTTGATTTTGGTAAAACTTAATGGCCAAGTTCACCTCTTCTTTCCACATTCTGTGCTTTTATATATGAAATTATATGTGAAAGAGAAGGTGATGAATTATTTTACCAAAAAAAATGTCTTGGTGGAAAGAAATGTGATCGTTGTGGAAATCTAAGTTTTTTTCACCCAAAGTATCCTATTGATATGAATGATCAATCATTTTCTAATATAACAGTCAATTGGAAGAGATATGAATATATCAACAAATGGCTCCAGATTCTTCAAATGTTACTTCCAAAAGGATTGAGTTGAAAGTAGATAAAATCTGTGTGATAGATTTTTTGAAGAAGTTTGAGGAAGAAATTTATAAATACACCAAGCATTCACATAGAGCTTGATGGAAAGATATAAAATTCAAACAATATTGTGAAGTGTTTCCACCAGCGTTGGCCCTCGACCAAGTTTTGAGAGAACATTGGTCATCTTTGACCATTTTTGGGACTTCGACAGGCTGGTCGAAGACAGAGCACCCAGATAAAGCGAAGATCACGAGATCCCTCTTTTTTGTGGACTTTTCGAGATTTTAGGGTTTATGTAAAGAGTATGGGATGTTGGCCCATGGGTTTACCCATGTTTAGGCCTTTTGTAAATTTATGAATAAGTAGCTAGGAAATGTAAGAAGTAGATCTGGATGGCTATGTGCACGATATGTTTAGCTAAGTGATGTATTGGACTAGAATCAGCTTAGTGCATGACTAGTAGCTTTGTGCAAGAGTATGTTAAGACTTCTAAGGCTAGGTGCAAGTGATTCTAAGAGGTTTTGTATAGACAAACTGTGTAAATCTGAATCTCTTGACCTGATTTTGAGGAAGGTGGATCTAGTGAGTTTTTCACATATCACCTATCCAGTGCGAAGTTGGCTCTATGGCTTAGTTCCTATAAGAATGTTGAAGGAGACTAATAAAGAAGAAGAAGATTTGGTGGATGTAGACCCACACTGGGGTGAACCACATATATCCTATGTTGATGTGCTTTGTGAAACGATTGTTCATGTTGTTTATGTGTTTATCTACTTAGTGCACCGATCTTTATATATGTTATATAGATGTATGGATGCTTCATGCTCTATTGATGGTAAATGAATGCTAGATCTGAGTTAGTGATATGCACTAAGTGATTGGAAGTGTTTGTTCTGATCATTACTGTGATGTTTTGTTTTTAGGATTTAATCTATGATTTGAATGGGATTTATGAACTAATGCATTTTGATTAACTAAGTTATCTCTTAAGTGTTGTAGTCACAGATCTATGTCCCAGCTAGGTTGTAGACAGTTGAGTCCTGCAACCCCCCCTACCTCTACCTTGGGTGATACTTCATCTACTTCATAGGTGTTGCCGAAAGGGCCGGTATTTAGGGTTTTGTTGGTAGATTGTTGAAGCATTGAACCTTGGGTCTGCCCCTATGCCAAAAAATGGTTCCGTTGCCGGGGATTGAAACTGTGATTGTTGGGAAATGAAGAAAAGAGAAAACTTTGTGTGTAGATCTATTATTGTAGTGCATAATACTCTACTTGACTTGCAGAACTTGGTTCTAAGAAAGGAACCAGATCTGAAGAAAAGAGGTAAGATCTTAAAGCTTTGTGCTCCATTAAAAGTAAGATAAGTGGGACTTTTTTATTTGAAAGTATTAATCTAGGTGTGTTTGATAGATTTTTCTCTAGTCTGAAAACTAGGGCACAGTTAGAAGAAAGAGTTCAACGGAATAAATTTGATATATATAGAGAAAGATACGTTATTCCTATACATGGAAAGAATTTTTGGACTAACAAGTGGATGGAGGAACCTAGAAATAATTTTTGCAGATTGCAAGTCCATCATTGGGATCCTAGTGCATAGTACAAGAAAGGTTGGGGATTGTTTAAAAGAAAGAGAGGATTGACACTTTGTTATAACTGTAGGAGACCAGGAAATCTTGCGAAGGAATTACCTAGTATAGGTTCTATTTGTCTTTGCTGTAAAGCTGTTGTCCATGAAGTTGAGGATTTCCCTAGAATGATTCCCAAAGTCGAAAATATGAACATGAGACAAGAAAACTATGAAGCAGGCCAAGGGACTACGGATATGTTAGAAAACCAAAAATATTCAGAGACTATGTTATTATAGATGAAAGAAACATTGAATGATCACAAAAATATCAATTTACCTGAGATCTCAAAAGAGAAGCAACACATAGAGACAATAATAGGAGACTGCGACATAGACTGTGTCCTGGATGAACAAACACATGTGAATATTATGTGAAAAAGAACTTGGGAAATTTTTGGAAAGCCTGCTATTATACCTTCATTGGGAAGGATAGGATTGTTTAAAGGAAAGATGATAACCCTATGTGGAAGAGTTACTAATGTACCTATGATTGCCCATGAAACATCGACCGAAGAATAATTTGAAGTAATGAAGTTTGTTGAGAACAACACCCCTTTCACACTTTTGTTAGGAAATACTTGGATTAAGAAGGACCAGATCAGAAAGAAAGTAGAGGAGGAAGTTACAAAACATAAAAAGAAATAATTAAGGGACTTCATAGCTAGAAAAATAGAGCGACTAATAGAAGAACAAGAGGATAATTCGAAGCAAAAGAGGACCAGAGAATTAGTTGTCGAATTTGAAAGAGCAAAATAAGAATTAAAAAAATCTATCTATGCGGGAAATAAGTGTATTCACACTGAAAATAGTAAGATAAGATGTATTACCTTTGAACCTTTTGAAAGACCCTCAACAGTGTGAAGTTACTACACTAAGAGAAGATAAGAATACAAATGGAAAGAAGAATCTAGAGACTCAAATCATAGGAAAGAAGGAAACAAATCTTAGTAAGAAGAAAGTAAAATTAGAAAAACTACAGGAAGTTCTAGAGAAGACGTTGTAGAAGGTAGGCTTGCAGAACTTGAACCTCGTCGGAATAGCAGAACCACATAGAATGGGACTTCGCCACTGCGAAGCTATATGCCTGTTGGAGGCATCATGATTATTAGAATGAAACTCCATAATAACTAGAAACACAATTATTGATAAAAAGATTTCCATTGGATCATTGGGACCATGCCATAATGACCTGATTCGTATTGATTGAAGAAATATGACCTGTTGAAGGAATCCATTACGCCGTTGGATATTTAATCTGTTGAATGTTGCACCGGGATGAATTTTTGAAAATTGAGATATCTAAGCTAACAGATAATTGATCACATACCATGTTGTACTGTATATACCTCATCATCCATTTGATTATCATATCCATTTGTTCGCCTACCTGATCTTCGTGATTACACCTGTGAATGTCGGGCGAGCATAACGTGCTAGAGAAGTCTGTAGAGGAGATTTTGATAGACCTCATGGCTAAGAAATTCATGTGTGTAGGAATACAGGCATCGTCGATGGGTGGATTTCAAGCATCCCCCTCAACTGTATGTCGGTCTAGCCGAACTGCGACTGAGAAAAGAAGAAAACACCGCGATGATCTGGCTAACGCGAAGCAGATCCCGATGGTCTTGCCTGACTACATACCACCATTGGCGGGTGCAGTTAGTCATGATAGTGTTCCACATGACTTTGAGTACATGTTGATCAATGTGAACCTCCCGAAGGGGATACGTTTAGTTGGACCCCAGTTGGGACTGATCCTAATGCTCAAGATCAACGACTTCAATCTCGGAGACCAAAAGAACCATTTGATCCTCTCACCACATAGGTACCTCATGAATATGACTGGGAAGAAGCCCAATATAGTTCCCCAGTCGTGGATTAAGGAGCTCACATGATCCACAATATTGAACGTAATGAAGATCCCCCACTTTGGCCGACATCAGGAGGTTGATGCTTGCATTCAACTCCTCTTTTCATGATATCATGGAGGGTATATGTGGCCTTATAGGTGTGTTACTGTGGATCTTACTCTTATCCACTTGATCATAGGATTGAGCATGCAGGGACCGAACCCTCAACATTTCTACCCAGGGAAGACATTAGATTGCTTCCTAGCACAACACATCAAGGAGGACTATGGTGATGTAGAGAAGGGGAAGAGAGGCTACAAGGTAGCCTCCATAGAGGATGGTGCAATGTGCCTTGCTTGTCAACTTATAGCAAGCAATCTCTTCCGAAAGAACCATCTGAAACAAGTCACATGGTTCATATTCAACCTCGCAAGGATGTGTGTTGAAGGAATGTAGATGAACTGGGTGATTTACCCCATCAACGAGTTAGAGAAGGACTGACATGAAGTGTAGGACCAAGGATACGAGTTTCACTTCAGTTGATTACTGATTTTAATCGCATTTTTTGCCTGGAAAATGCTGAAAAGAGAAGCCTTCCCAGAAGTTAAGCCATCATAACCATTGGCCGCGAGGTTCTCCACCTTGTGGTACACAATTAATATGGTGAAGCAGTGGAAGTCAAATGTTGTCTTCCATGCTTACTATCTAAACTTGAAGCACTCCATTGAATAATTCCCACAAATGACACGAAATACACTCCATCAGTACAGACCACTAGCGGAGTTCCACGCAGACTGCGACTTCATCTACATCATCGTAGATAGGGATGAAGGTGAGGAGGAGCTAAAGGCATATTATAAAATGACTGATGAAGAAATTTCAATGATCACTAAGGAATGACCAACATAATTCCTTATGTTAGTCGAAGATGTAGAGCTCTTTGACCTCGACATCATTGGAATTCCATTGGTCACCCAGGCTGAACATGATGGGTAGACTAGCGCAAATAAAAAGAAAAAAAAGGATGAAGTCCAATACATAGAAACTAATGAGGAGGAAACTGCATTAGATGAAAGTAGGCCCAATTCACCTGCAGGAGAAGGAGGATATGAAGTGAACCAAGAGGAAGAGGGGGAAGAATGAGAAAAGAAAGACAAAGGAAAAGCTACACTGTCGAAGGATCCCCTCACCACAACAGAAGCATCACAGAAGAGGAAGGTTTCCCTGGAGAAACCTTCGACAAGAAAGAAGGCTTGTGTCAACAAGCCTCAGTCAAAGAATGTGCTTACAATGGATGATATTGATCTCATCATCACAACCATAGAGGAAGCTTTAGAAGACATATTGCATAGACAAGGAGAAAAGAAGGGGTCGATGTCTGACAGAATAAAGAAGGAGCTCAAGGAAATCCAATGAGCTATCCATTTGAGTCGCACAGTGCCAACTGCACCTTCTTCAATGGAAAATGAAGAATTGGGGGATGAGCCCGCCCAATTGTGAAGGTTAGCATATGCGACAGAGGCTCGACTTTGTTGAGCCAAAGAAGAAAAGGAGCAGGCCACAAAGGCCTTAAAGCAAGAAAAGTAGGAGGTCCTAGAGAAACTTCAAGTTGTGTAGAAGGAGAAAAGTGAAATTCAAACGAAGTTCGAACAGAACAATAGGAAGATATAGGAAGAAAAGACCATTTTCTCACATAGGAGATTGCAGTCAAAGAGGCAGTAACTAGAGCACTTTGCTCTATGTCAGGATTCTCATAGGAGGAACCAAATTCAACTGAAATACAAGTGGGGAAACTCACTGAAGCCTTTCAATAGCTTCAAGCATAGATAATGGATCTATAACTCCAAGAAGTACCTAACACTCTAATGCAGGAGCATCTCAAGCGAGCTAGCGTAGAGACAATGAACAGCTGGAAAAGCGCCAGCGGAAATTTTGAAATATCTTGAAACGTTAATGAAACCATCAAGTGGAGGCACACTTGTATAATGTAAACAAACCTTGAGTGATCCGCTCTCATCCTTAGTAGGTAGAAGGAATTTATGGTAGTTAATGCAAGTAGATAGAATTTAATTCTAGATTTGACAGTTTAGAATGAGAGAAGGAAATGGGATATAGACACCCATATTGTGTATTGTAACATAGAAGAGAATAGATGAGATTATGCCCATTTAGAGCATAGAGAAGAGAAGCATAGACCTGTAGTGAGAATTCCATGTACAAAAGTTCTGGATTAATACAAAGAAGGTTTTGATTCAGACTCATGGTGTTCAAATATTCTCTGTGTATGCATCTTTGAATGTTATGCTCATGAATGTTTTACTCTTTCTATTATGCAATTGATTTTATGATATGTATGAATGATTTATTGTTGAATGTCTAAAATCAGAGAGAGAGAGAGAGAGTAAGGGAAATTAGTTTCAATTGTTTCTCTATTTGAGCAAGAGTTTCTGCAAGGAGTGCAGTTGGATTGTCCACAAGGAGTGCGTTGACAAAAAGTTTAGAGGTTTGTCTCTAAAAGCTTAGACAGGGTAGCTTTTGTTCTCATTCACTCAGAAGTACAGTCAGGCACTGGAGCCGTGCAAGGAGTGCGCAGGCCGGGTAAAGTCTTAGAGTTGTGGACCTGAGTGAAGCATTGAAAGACTGTTGTTGCAGGTGTGTGCAGAGTCGAAAGGAATTCAACACTTGGTCGTGTTTGAAATTCTGCCACAAGGAGTGCGAGTAGGAGTTTTCTGAAAGACTCAATGTCATGGGGAAGCTCAGAAGGATTTTAACCTTCGAAGGAATCGAGGAAGGTAAGAGGCCAAGAGTCTTGAAGAATCAGAGGAAGGCATAGTGATGTTGAACCACAGGAGGGAAATTTCTCAAGGAAAGAGATGGATGGTCGGAATTCTTTGTGGAGAATCCGTGAAGTCCCGTGAGCCGTCAGATCTCACGGAGGAGCAGGGGAGTTACCACGAGTATTCCTAAAGGTTATAAGCTCAGGAGGAGTAGAACCATAGATCCAAGCCACAGGAGCCATTGTATTTACATGTGGATTTCATGTTTCAGGGATTCGTAGGTTGAAGTCCCGTAATCTTTGCAACGGGACTTGTGAAATCACGAAATGCGAAGTCCCAAGGGGACAAAAGGATCGTGTGGGCCATAGGAATCGGTAGGGTGGACAGGTGGTGCCTATCAACACGGAAGTCAATTTCCGTTGACCATTTAATGTTTTCGTGGGGTGAAGTCCCACATTCCTCATATTTGGATTCGCGATATTGCAAAGTTCAAAGTCCCGACGGAGTGAAGGCCATTGAAAGGTCAAAGCTTGTGAGTGCATCAGAGTTTTCGACAAATCGGGTTTTGGGAATCGAGGGAATGAGTTGGTCAACATCGCGACCACCGAAATCACGATAAGGAGAAATATGAATGGGGAGAGAAAGGATCAATGTTGACTATTTTCGGGTTTTTGGAGATAGAGAGAGACAAGGTACTTGACCACTAGATTCGTGAAGCTGCAAAGTTATATCTCCCGAAGTACAAGGGGGAATATCTTGAAGTTGATTGTGGGTGCAGATTTCCCGAAAGGGAAATAGAGGAGCCATTTTCGAGAGCTCTTCGGGCCAGTGTAAAGGAAAAGATCTTGTTGATGCAGATCTTTCGACCTGCGGGTTGAGGGTTGCATGCGTCGACATTGCAGTCCGCAAGAAGTGCATGATCAGAGGGAAGAAGCTACTAGGAATGCAGTAGAAAGAATTAGGGCACTCACCCTAGAGTGTAAGCAACTAAGTGATCGAACTGCGCAGACCTATGAGTTCCTTGCATAAGATCTGGAGCTCAAGAAATTGGAAGCACATATCTAGGAGGAGAAGAAGTAGGTGTCTACTGGGCAAGCACAGGTGAAGCTGCTTACTGTAATTGAGAATATGAAGAGGTCAAAGGAGCAGTGCATAGTCCAATAGTAGGTCACTGCTATTAAGAGCAAGGTTATGGAATTGACATAGAGACTCCAACCGGCGTAGGAGGAAGCTTGCATGGTTTTTGAAGAAGTTGAAGGACAAGGCTCACAGCTAGACCAACTGGTTGAGATAGTGGAACAATGTTTGGAAGGGCCTGTCACCAAGAAAGTGATTAAGGATTTTTCTGAGTAGGAGGTTCTAGCAAAGAAGCAAGTCGAGGCATCTCGATCTAAGATCGAGGCCTTTGAAGCAGTGTTTCCGAGACTAGAGTGACTCGAGATTAGTCACAGGTGAGTGTTGGAGGCATGTTGGCCCTCGACCAAGTTTTGAGAGAAAATTGGTCGTGTTTGACCATTTTTGAGACTTCGACAAGCTGGTTGAAGATGGAGCACCCAGGCGAAGCAGAGATTGTGAGATCCCACTTGTTTTGAAGACTTTTCGAGATTTTAGGGTTTATGTAATGGGTATGGGATGTCAGACCATGGTTTTACCCATGTTTATTCCTTTTCGTAAATGTATAAATAAGTAGATATCCAATGTAAGAAGTAGATATGGTTGGCTATGTGCATGGTATGTTTGGCTAAGTGATGTATTGGACTAAAATCGGCTTAGTGAATGACTAGTAGCTTCATGCAAGAGTATGTTAAGACTTCCAAGGCTAGGTGCAAGTCATCGTAAGAGGCTTTGTGCAGATAGAATATGTATGGCTCTGTGCCTTGGCCTGATTTTGAGGAAGGTATATCTAGTGCGTTGTGCACAGATCACCTGTCCAGTGTGAATTTGGCTCTGTGTCTTGGTGCCTGTAAGAATATTGAAGGAGATTAATAAAGAAGAAGAAGAGTTGGTGGATGTAGCCCCACATTGGGGTGAACCACGTATATCCTGTGTTGATTTGCTTTGTGAAATGATTGTCCATGTTGTTTATGTGTTTATCTACTTAGTGCACTGCTTTTTATATATGTTAGAGATATTTATGGATGCTTCGTGCTCTATTGATGGTAAATGAATGGTAAATCTAAGTTAGTGAGATGTGCTAAGTGATTGGAAGTGTTTGATATGATCAATAGTGCGTTGTTTTGTATTTAGGGTTTAATTTACGATGTGAATGGGATTTATGAACTAATGCATATTGATTATCTAATTTCTCTGTTAAGTTTTGTAATCACAAATCTATGTCCCAGCTAGATTGTAGACACTTGAGTCCTGCAACCCCCCCTACCTCTACCTCGGGTGAGACTTCATTTTCTTTGAAGGTGTTTTACAAAGGGCCAATAGTTAGGGTTTTTTTGGTGTGCTATTGAAGAGTTGAACCCTGGTTATGCCCCTGTGCCAAAAACTAGGGACAAATTTTTCTGTAGTTGATTTTGTAGAGAATTAGACATTGGTTGATGAAAAAGAAATACAGAGTGAATATTATCATTATGATCAAGTCACTATATTTTTCCACATTCTATATAGACATAATCAATGGAGTATTGATAACATAGAAAACACCAATGACAATTGACATGTTATTAAAGAATGTCACTTTTATATAAGTGATGATCGAGCACATGACACACATTATGTACAACATTATTTTGATAAATTTTATGATTCATTGAAAGAACGCGGGGTCAAATTCGATCGATATTGGATATGGTTAGATGGGTGTGTGGTTTAGTTCAAATATTCATGATCATTCTATTGGTTCTGTCATCTTCATAAAAAATAAAACATTACACATTGTTGAAAATTTTATGAGACTGGTCATGGAAAAGGAGAGCACGACAGTGTAGGGGAATGTGTAAAATGAGCACTTCGAAGGTATCAGATGAAACCTCATGAAAATTGATTTGAATCCATTGATCAAGTTGTTGATTGGTGAAAAATTTCACTAAGACATTAAAATAATCCATCAAGGGATGTGCACAGGTGCATCTACATATACATGTTATACATTTACACATGATATTTTTATTGACATGTTCAAATTTATATGATCTTCAATTATTTCTTGAGAGATTTTAAGTTAACAAGTTATTTTCTTGTGCAGGTTTTTTTGGTATGTTGGAATCCAATATGTAAATAGATCAATACCATATGAATCTAATACAATACACGTGACACGAAAAATGCATTTAGTTAAAACAAAATGCTATCAAAATGTGTTTTTGATTTGAGAGAAGAAACGAGTCTTGTTTTTGTTCAGTTTGCATAGAGAACACAAAATTCATAGGGATTTGTGTTGCGCCTCTTTCGTCAACTTAGTGAGAAAAATAGAGGTGCTTGCAATCTTAGTTTGATTTTGTAAGCAGGACAGTTGTAAGAAAAAGGGTTAGAGAAAGAAATATAAAAGAACAACTAAGAATTAAACTAAGAAATAAAATAACAACTAAACTAATGAGCATAGGGACATAAGGACAAAAGAAACAATGAGACCCATGTCACCAATGGTAAGGCTGATATTAGTGAAATAAAACACCAAGAAGAAAGAGGACTTTGAGTCCCTTCTTCCTCCAAGGGAGGGCTCTTGGACCCCCACAAATAAGCTCTTCTTACAACTTTGAAAATGAAAATGAAAATGGTGAAATAATTCTTTGCTAATCCACTCAAGGGGTGAGATGGATTGCCCAATGCAATGATGCTATTATACTCTTGATGATAATAGAGGATTCCTCAAGAGAATAGTGGAAGCATAACTTTTTTATTGAATTCCTTGAAAAATGAAGTGCATCCATGGCCTTTGTATAACATTTCTTTGAGGTATTGTCCAACTAGTTTGTAGTGTGTAAAGAGGCTAATTAGGGCATTTCTAGGTCTTTGACCAGCCACCCAGTCGAATCCAGTATAGATTTGAGTGTCAAATCAACTTGGAAGCTAAACCAGAAGTGGGTGGGAGGATGACCACTCTCATAAATGCGTTGTTTCTCAGGTGCGCAGCTTTTTGCGACAACAGTCGCTCATCATGCGCATGTGCGCAATTCCTTAATTTATGTTTTGCGCATGTGCACGTGTGCCCTGTGTATTCATAGCGCCCTTTAATTTTGTCACTATTTGTATAGTTTTTTACCCTTTGGAAATGCTTTTGTGGTAATTTTGGTCCATGGGTGACCTCATAACTGTTTAACGATGTTGAATTCTTGTAACCATTTGCGGATGAAATTTCAGTCATAACAGATGCCCCCCGATGGATGAGGTTAGGAGCATACGTATAGCCGAAATCCATCAATGTTTCTTCTACTAAGAGTGTTTTTGTAAGAGAGAGCAATAGTGGTATTGTCAAGAGTTACCCATTGGAGGGAGAAGGGAACTTGTAGAACCCGAACTTCCATAAGGTGTGTAAAAATAAACTGTGTATAAACGAGGTGGGCATGTCCCATGCTCGTGTCATGTAACTGAAAAAAGGAATGATGTGTTGATGTAGACAACTGCAACACCCTCGGGGGTAGTCATGATAAGGGAAGAAGACAATTCTCTGGAGGAATATACTCTGAACGGTAGGTAGTGACATCGGAAAGAAATATCACAGATTCTGTAAGCATTGATAGCCCAGCTTAGTTTAGAGGTCTTCGACAAATATAAGAAATAACTGCAATAATCACAAAGTAAGACCCACTGTAACATGAGAAAGTGTTGAAGTCAAATGTTACAGGGGTCAACGATAGTAGGGAGAAATTGTAGTTCCCCCTATGCCATCCAAGATCTCTCATTGGAAAGGTAATGAGAATCAAGATACTGTCACCCTTCTGGAAAACTGTGTTGATGTCGACAAAAGGGGGATGCAACTCCCAGAAGCAAAGGGCTTCATGAAATTTACTAGGTGAGGTGATGAACTGGAGGAGGTACATGGTCTAAGTCAAGATGGATGAAGATGCAAAACTTCCCTTGGTTGGGGTATATGTGAAGTATAAGTGGCCGCAACCGTTCAACAAAGTTGAGTGTTAGGGAGACAACAAGACGTGGGATAAGTTGGGCCAGAGGTGGGACAAAGTGAAGAAAATTAGAGGGCAGAGGTAAGTGGACCGTGGGATACTCAGAGTATATGGACGTTGTCGTCAAGGGTAGATGATAAGTAGTGCCCCAACCAAGGGCGACATGGGTTTCTTTTGCCAGAAAAGGAAGAAGGTCGCCAAAATGTGATGACAAAAAGGTATGGAAATGTGGGAAATAAAGGCGTTTGTACAGTAAATAAAGAATAATTTTGGGATGAGTGTACAAATACATAAACGGGTGCCCCGATGTAATATGGTTGGCCTGGGTAGGGCACAATTTGCTTGGAGAACTGGTGGAGGGTGGGGGCCCCATGGGTGGGTTTTTGTATGAGGTAGGTGAAATGAAGGGAAATTTGCAGATGGGCAAACTGATTGTGGATGAAATGGAGGGTTCATGATACTATGGAGGTGCAGCCAAAAATAGAACCTTGAAGAGATAATTTGGGAGTTTGGTGGGAAAGCTAGTAAAATGAGGAGAAGGAGGATGGGGCTGATTCACGAGTGTCAAAGGTGAAAAAGGGTGCTATGAATGGGACAACTCATGTGGGTAAGAGTGCTAACGGGTGACAGTACCGAAGATGCAAATGGAGGTGTTGGTACTGCAGAGCCGAAGATGGGGATCCTGGAGAAAAATGTCAGAGGGTGTGATTGGAGATGTAAATGAGATTCAGGGAGGATGACTACATGGCAGTGCTGAGTATATACCTGAAGGGGTTGAGTTGATGTATGATGACCAAGTGCCTGCACACATGAAAACCAAATAGCCGACGTGAAAAACATTTGAAAAGAAATGAGCATACGAGAATTTATTTGATAATTTTGAATATGAGCATGCGTACCTAGTTGGGGGATGAAAAAATGGTGCCCCATGGGCTCAAGATGAAAAGTGGTCTAGGGACTGTCTTGATGTAGATGAAAGGATGTTGATCCTATGGCTGAAGACGGATTGAAGAATCGACACTCAGAGCTCCCAGAATGGTGAGTGGAAGTTTGGAAAAAAGGCCTATATATAGCTGTAGGGCCCACATTTCCACCTCATTTGTACTTGTTTCCAGAGTGAATGAACAAGAGGTATTTAGAGGAGATTTGGAGATTCCAGGAGAATGAGGTAGTTGATCGAGGACCAACAAGTTTCAGGTTAGTAGTTTGATCATCCTGCATAGAATTAGGTTTTCCATTTTTGGGCAGGGGCTATACGGAAGGTTGTATAGGGGGTTTTGGGGATGTGCATCCCTAAGTGTGTAGGTGATCTGTAAATATGTGTGCACAAGTGCACACCTACCATCTGGATAGCTATGCATGGGGGTGCCTGTAGTGGGGACTAAGGCGCGCATTATGTGTGTGTCTGTTGTCGACAAAGTCGTGCATGTGTGCGCGACTGTGTAGTGGACAGGCACGCTTTGATGCGTGCCTGTGTTCGTGAGAGGGGTGCATGGAGGTGCCCCTGTAGGCTGAGTAGGAGTGCACTCATGCACGCCTGTGGGATGGATAGGTGTGCTTGAGTGCGCTCCTGTGGAGTGAACAGGCACACATAGGTGCGCACCTATGATGTAAACAGGCGTGCATGTGTGCATGCCTATGGGTTAAACAACTGCGCCTTAGGGGCAAGGTTGACAGGCATAAGACTTATCTTTTTAATGTTTTTTATGGTCAATGGGGATGAACTTGGATTGTTTTATGTGGCTGCAAGAGATTATTGTGCACAA
>JASDQU011312251.1:1122-11404 GCA_032191745.1 Picea mariana
TGATGTAGGCTAGATCACTATAACAGTCACGTTGTTTCTAATCAGTTCCTGTTATTTTCGCAGAATTGAATGACTTGGAATTGCAGGATCCAGTTGAGTCACTCTTCAGCTCCTTGAAGCTCCGGACTAAGAGAATCTTGGCTTCTGAGTTTTTCATCCTCAAGCTTTCGAAGGCTTGTCACCCGAGGTAGTCTTGCTCGCCCTTCTCACAAGTCTTCCCTCTGCCACCCTTTAATCCATTTACTGACAAAAGTTGGATCAAGACCTCCCTTGCTGCATACATACCAGGCCCGATCTACTGAGTCAAAGTTTCATATTCTTGAGTCTTTACCCATTTGATCACCCCATTTATTAAACCGTGACATAAAAACTAATGGGCGTTGGGCTCTACTCCTGCAAGAAATCCAGGAGTGACTTCTGACACTAACATTTCTGGCACCATTGCCAGCGACAAAGTTGAAGATTTTCCTTGGGCAGAATGACATTGAGCCTCTGATTCTGAAGGTGCATCATACATCATAGCCCTTCAATATTGCTACTGTGCACCTGGCGACTCCACTATGGTGACTCCATTGTTTCCACTTCACTGTTTTAGTTGTGGCCACTGTTGGCACACCTGAAAGATGACCCATAGGAGCTTTCTCAAGAAGGTTTCAACAGCTACTTTCTCAACTTGAGAAGCTTCCTGGGGTAACAAAAACATTAGGATCTGGCCTTTGATGGTGAACAAGGACCAGACACATTCAAAGTTGCACATCTTTCACCTGGAAACTCCATGATTCAAGGATCGATTGGTGACTCCACTGGTTCGATATGGAGAAAATCCTCGCTCGTAGGTTTGCTCCTTTTATATTTTCTGCCATTCCTGGTTTTCCTAATGTTGTCCCCTTTCTGGATGAATGGGGCAATTATTTTCCCATATTTGGAAAATTTGAAGAGGACAACCCTTCTCAGCACCTCAGTGAGTTTCATGAACTCATGCATCAGTGGGAGATACATCATGAGGATGTATTACTTAAGATGTTCATGTTCTCGTTAGCAGGGGATGCACGTAAATGGTATCATTCTTTACCCCCTGCTAGCATTTCTTCCCTCTCAGAGTTTCATGCAGCTTTCATTGCCTATTGTCAAGAGTTTTATCCATCCAAGTTAATTTTTCATAACTGTGGTGAGGGATACCACAACTCTGTACAAAATAAAGCTATTTCTAACATAGGCTGTGAGGATAATCCTGACGACCTGGATCAGAAATCATTCTTTTCTCCTCCCCATTCGTCTGCATCTAAGGAGTGTTATGGAAGTGATGAAGATCCCAAGGAGGAAGAAGACACCCTAAGTGATCTAAGGGAACAGGTGAAGTATCTCTCTGTTCAATTAGAAAGGTTGAAATCTGAAGATTGTGCAGAAAATTTTCCAGCCTGGGAGGAAGAAGATGACCTGAGTGAACTAGTGGAGTAGGCGATTTTCCCCACTCCCCAATGTGCAAAATTCGAATTTGAAGTCAGCGAAGAGGATTTTCCAGTCTTCGAGGCAGATGATCTAAGTAGCTCTTTTGAAGAGGTTATTGAAGATTTCTTGGATACGTTAGCATCTGCCCCCAATGAGCCTGTTGTCTCAGATTTAAATGAAGAAGCCATTGTGAAAGAGGATTTCTCTTTCTTCCTTCATGATATTTCCCATGATGTATTTACATTTGGGATTGAAGAGAAGTATCAGGAGACCGTTCCCATTTCACAATATGGGGGAGTGCACGGAAAAGAGGAGGAACCAGAGGAACGACTGAGCACGCATTTATTTTTTTATCTAGAGCCAGTCAGCGAGCAGCCACCACCCGAGATCAGTGAGCCCATGACAGTTGTCCACTCACCTGTGCTTATTAGAGATATTCAGCCACATGAGAACAGTTGTGTAGCAGAGGAGGTTGCTTGTCGCCAATTCTCTGAAATTTTCCACTCATTCTATGATCCTGTCAGTGAGTACATGGAGTGGCATTTCCCCCATTCCTTGGAGCCGCCCTATTTCATCTCAACTCCAGCCTGTAAGGAGGAGTTGAAGAATTTAACCATTCTGTTGTCACGGTTACACCATCTGTTTATGATCATTGACAGAAGGAAGGAGCTTCTATCCAGGAAGCTACTTCAATGGCTATGGTGGAAATCTGATTTCACCTAGCCCCATGTAAAGTGTTTTATTAGTTTAGGATTGTATATAAATAAGTTCCCTTGAGCATGTATCTTTATTTTGTTACTTTTATTTTTTGGCCTGTATTTTTAGCAGCGGGATGTTTTGAGCATGACTCCATAGCCCAACAGCAAGGCACTGAAGCTGCGGAATGAGTTCTTAGAGCATCACAGGGACGACTCTATCCCCCATGGAGCCTAATGTTAGCAACATTTCTTGTCTTGGGCCATAAGGTACCCAGGTCTGCGGGATGAACGGGAAACACCCGAGCGCAACAACGGAAAAATCTCTTATCCGGTTATGAGTCAAGCGAGTGGGCAAGGTTTTGTTGTCGGTAGCCGAGATCCATCCATGAAGTAGATCAACGGTCATCGGGATTTCGGGGCTACCAAGTTACCCGATATATAGCGTAAGAGAAAGCACCTATATTTTAAAGCTAAGTCTGGGTCATCCGATCCATTGAACCGTGGTGCAAGATTTGGTTGCATCGGCATTCGGGAGTTCGAGGGGCAAGCGCTCCTCGTCACTTCACTTCTCGAAACCCCAAACCCCGAAATGTCGATAAGCGATCTTCAAAGCCAAGCTCACGGTCTTAGTGCCAGGTCACATCAAGCGAGCCTACAAATGGGGGCAGCCCCCTTTATAATAATGTACTATTTGTGCCATTCATCTGAAGGACGCACGGCGCACATCCGTGTCATGTCGGAATTTGGGAGTTCGAGGGGCAAGCGCTCCTCGTCACTTCACTTCTCGAAACCCTGAACCCTGAAATGCTGATAGCGCCCAAAATCGGGCCCGTGGTTTTGGCACCTGGTCGTAAAGGAACAAGCCTAGAGGAGGGGCACTAATGTTTATCATTTGGCCACTCGGGTCCCAAAGCGCCGAATTGAGTTTCAGAGGGGGGGGCACTGTGTTCTCCAGAAGCTGATTCGACATGATCTACATCCTGATACCTGCTGGGAATAAATGAAGAAGAGAGAGGGTCGTTGAAACCTTGCCTCACTCATTAATTGCAAAGATATGGAGGGTCTGGCAAGTGGTCTGTTCGAAGGAGTTTTGTATACTGATTATCCAAAGAATCCATGCCGAAGCCCTCGATTAGACAGAGAAGTTTGCACATGCCATTTTGGCCTTTAATGTTTCGGCTACCTCCCCTGCAAAGGCCATGCGAAGTTAAGGTAGTGTCTTTCATAGGCACACGATCATCCTGGGTCTGCATGAGCAGACTGTCAGAAGACATGCAGATGCAATATTTTTAATGCAGCGTCTTGTTTTTGCTGTTGTGGTTGTTTCGGAGTATATGTAGGTGTTTTTTCCATTTTTGTAAGGATCGATGGTTGAGCAAGGCTCCCGATTGTAAATTTTTGATGAAGCGTTGGTCGCTCTGGTTTATGTAAAAGGCATTTGAGACTTCTTAGTTTATGGATGTCAGCCTCTTTTCCATCTCTTGTATACCATGTTAGAACAACTCGGAATTGGAGGATCCAGTCGAGTTGTAGTTGTTATAGGATGATGTAGGTTGGATCACTGTAACAGTCACGTTGTTTCTAATCGGTTCCTATTATTTTCGCAGCGTTGAACGACTTGGAATTGGAGGATCCAGTCAAGTCACTCTTTAGCTCCTTGAAGCTCCGGACCAAGAGGATATTGGCTTCTGATTTTTTCATCCTCAAGCTTCCGAAGGCTTGTCACCCGAGGTAGTCTTTCTCGCCCTTCTCACAAGTCTTCCCTCTGTCACCCTTTAATCCATTTATTGACAGAAGTTGGATCAAGACCTCCTTTGCTGCATACATACCAGGCCCAGTCTACTGAGTCAAAGTTTCATATTATTGAGTCTTTACCCATTTGATCACCCCATTTATTAAACTGTGACATAAAAACTGATGGGCATTGGGCTCTGCTCCTGCAAGCAATCCAGGAGCAACTTCTGACGCTAACACTATGGTTGACTCTGCGGCAGCCAGATATAATAAGAAATCTTTGTCATAATTAGGTGGTCGTAGCAGAGGTGCGGTTGTGAGGGTGTGTTTTAATGCATCGAAAGAGCATTGAGCGGCTTCATCCCAGAAAAAAGGGACGTTTTTATTTAGTAAATGCATAAAGCCCTTGGTGATTTCGGCATAGTTGGTGATGAAGCGTCGTAAGAAGTTCGCCTTGCCTTGTAGAATTTGAAGTTGTAAGATTGTGTGTGGGGGGGGCAACTAGATTATTTCCTCCACCTTAAGAGGATCAACCATGATCCCTATTGTTGACACGATGAAACCTAACAAACATCCTTACGTTACGCAGAAGCTGCACTTGTTTGGATTCAAGCGAATCCTGAAGTAGCGACAGCATTCAAAGATTAGTCTAAGGTGCATGGGATGATCCTTTCACTTGCGAGAGCGTGATGCTAAATCATCTAGATAGGCCTCGACTATATGTTTGAGTTCATGAAACGCAAAAGACATGGCCCGCTGGAATGTGGCTCCATCATTTTTAAGGCCAAAAGGCATCTTACGATAGGCGAATGTACCCCATGGACAAATGAATTTCGTTTTGTGTTGGTCTTTAGGTTTGATTTGGATTTGATTATATCCCGAAAAACCATCCATGAATGAAAAGGCTTCACAACTGGCACATTCATCAATGATCTGGTCAATGAATGGTGTTGGAAAATTATCTTTGGGACATGCCTTGTTCAAATCATGGAAATCGGTACATACCCGAATCGTGCCTTGTTTTTTATTGACCGGCACGGGGTTTGACACCCATTGAGTCAAATGAATAGGATAAATGAAACCTTCCTTGAGCAATTTCTCAACCTCAATCTTGATGGTTGTTTCTTTCTTAGGATTAACTGGACGAAGCTTTTGTCGAACAGGCTTGGCCTCAAGATACATTGTGATTTCATGTTCAACTATTTTCGGATCGATACCTGGCATTTCCGCATAAGACTAGGCAAAAATGTCGCAGAATTCTTTGAAAAGATCCATGTAAATTTGAATCTCTTTGGGGGAACAATCTGCTCCGACGAAGACATTCTCCACGACGCTAGGGTTTCGGGAGATGTTGATGGGTATGGTTTTAGCGACAGTCTCCATATTGCCCTCAGTGTAAATTTCTTGTGTAGCTAAGAGGTTAATAGGACATGGCTAATCTCCTGTCATGGTGACGGTAAATTCTTCGGCTTCGATTCGGCTTAACTTGGGGAGAAAGTGTAACACCCTGTTTCCCGTAAAAATAACTGGACTGACCAAGAAATATGGAAAACTCATAAATATGAATATGTGATGTAAATGGACCTTGAGGAAAAGGTCAATAAATGTGAATAACATTATGAATTTTATTGTAGGATTGCTGAGAGGGGATGTACAGAAAAAGAGACCACAATGGCAGTGGAAGGCACCTGGAAAGGTGGCGTTAACTTCCACAGAGAATTAATACCGTATTTGGACTCCACTGGCTCGGAGAACCAAAAGTGGCTCGTTGGCCCTGAATTAAATGACTCACAGGATGGTAGGTAGATGGCTTAGTGAGGGATGGGGAGGTGAACCGCCTATCTGTAGAGCCATCATGACTGACCAACACGAGGGAAATCGTGCCACATGCAGCCTCGCAAGAGGATAAGGCGTGGGGTAGAAGAGATTGGGGGCAGACACGAGGGGAGAACTCTGGCGATATGAAGAGTGAGTGATAGCAGCGAGGAAGGATTGCAACCTTCACTCCTGGTCACTGGCAGACAGAGATGCAGTCTAACAGCATCGTGGTCTCAGCTCAGGGGTGGCTAGTGGTAAATCCATTGGGAGTCACTAAGCCTACGGTTGGGTGGAAACGAGCACCCCTCTCAGAAGTTGCTTAACCCTAGTGTTATTTTTGATAAGTGTTTTGCCTCTGGCACCTTGAAATATATGTATTCTGATAATTATGCTCATAAGCTGTGAAACTGTGAATGTTTTGATTATAAGAATGTCTGTGGGGTATTTTGATCAGTATTAGTAGTTGTATATGCTTATAAAAGAAAAACCACACATGGTGTATGTTGATAAATAAATTTCATTATGCATAATTGAACCAAGTCAGACTTCTAGTCCATTCTCAGGAATTTTTTTCTCCTTATCTATCTTTAGGAATGCCCCGAAATAGATCTCTTCATAGAGATTCCCTTCTTGGAAAGGTTTACCAAGAACCTGGAAAAAGGACTTGAATGTGCAAGTCTTAACAACCCTGTACGAGGAGGAATGACCCTCTTAAAATCCCGAAGTAGCAGCGTAGGGATAAGTATCGATCATCGGACGAGATCCCATCGGAAGATCCATGGCCATTCATGACCGTTAGATTGACAAAAGAAACAAGGGCGTTACATACCTTGCCCTTTTTCCTCTATCTTCATGAATAGCGAGGAAATCGGGATCGTAGATCCCCAAGGTCCATGAGAACATCTAGACCATTGATTTTTCCATGTCCAAGAAGTAGTGGGAGAGTTCACGACGTGGGGCAGATCTGAGCCATTAGATCTTAGCTAGAAAAACTCGACAGTCATTGGATCTGTTAAGAGATGCATGAGGTTTAAGCCCTCGAAAACAAGGGCGAAAGTCCTGAGAGAGGAGTTGGTATCGGGGATTCGGAATTCAGGATTTCGGGAGTCCTGATGACAAGGGATCAGGACACTCCATGGTGAAATTCTCAATATAAATCTAGATCATCCACCCATGAAGGACACATGGCGGAGATCGAGAGTCCATCAGTATTTCGGATACCGAGGATTCGAGTTGACAAAGGATTTGTGTCACTGGGAGTCGCAAGTCGCGAAATCGTGAAACAACGAGGACCGTTCATTTGAGGGAGGACACGTGAATGATAATTCCTCTAACCCTCTCTGCCTTTGCAAGAAATGCACAAATAGGATCCCTTCGGAGGATTCCAGGGTCTGTAATGACCGTTTGATTTAAGAAAGAGATGCAGGCATTAATGCCATGACCCCTTCTTTTTCCCTTGCAAGAGATGAAGGAATTGGGACCATAGATCCCATGGTCCATGGAAGTGCCTGGACTGTCCATCTATAGAGCACACGTGGCTGCTGGTAAGCGCTTCGACATTTCGGAACCTGGGAAACAAAAGGGAAAAGAACCCTTGTCTTCATGAGTCGCGAAATTCCGATCACCGAAGCCTCGAAATGGCGTGAGGTATGATTAAGATTTAGAAAAGCCAAGATTTGATCGTGATCGTTGATCATACCAAAAAGACCACGACCATCGATCTTGATTGAGGGTTGTTGCCATCCATCGAAGGGACATGTGGCTGTCGGTTAACGTTTCGACGTTTCGGCATCTAGGGAACCAAAAGGCAAGAAACCTTGCCTTCGTGAGTCACGAAATCCTGATACCCAAAATCCCATGGACCGTTGGATCCACGCTCCTAAGATCCGTCGATCTCTTACACGGCTTTCCATATCAGAATTCGGAGATTTGAATGATGAAGAGTCTTGGAGTTATTGCATTTCGAACTCCCGAGTACCAAAACCCCGAAAGGATCCATACCATTGGATCAGGGGATGCTTACGGTCGTCGATCTCCCTTTCGAGGGAAACTTTGGAGACCTCAAAAATTTCGGGGATTTGAATGGGGAAAGGTAGAAGTCGTGTATCACGATTCCCCAAATCGTGAAAAGATGATAAGCTCTTGGTTGTCTTAAGCGCATGGACACCGTATAGGGTCATGTAGACAATACCCCAAGAGAGAAACTTGCCCCTCACTAGCCCCGTCGGGGTTCAGCATTTCGTTGTTTCAAGCTTCAGGGTTTGCAGAGTTGAGCAACTCGACGTTCCGGTAGCACTGAGTCGTGAAGTGCGGAAAGAAACCATTATGATTTGGCCCATATTCATGAACTACAATCATATGGAGGTGGAAAAATGAAAGATTCAGACTGCACTAAGCCTCGTAGGACTTCGAGGATTCTGATTGTTGAGAAATCAATGAAAAAATTTGATTTGCGTTGTGGGTATGTGACAGAAAGTATGATCTATGATGAAGATCTTCCCAAGGTTTGTTTAGACTAGTCATTGCTTTGATTACTGCTTCCTCAGAAGGAAAGACTAAGTATAACGAATCGATGTTAGCCAGAGAACCCTGAGCCCAAATAGGCTCTAGAAGTGGATCTAACTCTTTTGTGGGAGTCAGATCAGGCTTAGCTGAAGCTTGCTGGACTAAAGAGTACGCTACTTCAGCGATTGACAAGGGCATGGACATGCCTGAGTGCCCTGTCTCATCCATCGTGGTTGATGGGGAAGGAAGAATCCAAGGATCCTCAAAGTAATTCATGCGGAACGACGAAACTTGAAAAATCTCAACCTTATGGTGATTAGATATAAACTTGACATAGTCATGAGGAGGTGGGTAATTAAAGGTACCCATCAAGGATGGGCACAAACCAACTCCTACATTAATGACACCTGGTTGAGGATTATTAATCATGGGAACCGTGGATGCCCCCAAAGCTGGGCTAGGTCTAGAGAAGGACAATTGATTGACGGTCACTATCCAACCCTCATGTGGAAACAACAAGACTCGAAAAACTGTAGCAACCACAGCTTGCATAGCATAAGTCCAACTCCATCCTAACAAGAGATTATAGTCGAGGGGGGCATCGACTACCTCTACTTCGACACACATGGTATTCCCTCCTAACTACACAGGGAAAGAAGGAACGATGCCATGTGGCTAGAAAGAATGACCATCGAAAGAAGTGAGGACAGTAGGCGATGGAGACAAAGTGGGCTGGTCAATGGCCTTCCAACATGCCAATGACATAACGCATGTCGAGGTGCCCTCGTCAACCACCGTGTGGAAGATATTCCGTGTAAATTTTTTTGTGGGATGAGCCACTACTATCTAAAATGCTACGTGATAAGGTAGACGAGGTTTTAAGTCGGTTGTATCTAAGATGATGGTACCCGGATCACAAGTCTTAGTAGAGCCTAAAGCAATTAGCAAGGCTTTCCTCTAAGCAGAGCAACTTTGGAGGACCTCCAAAGCAGACATCGCACAAGGGGTTTGTGGTAAATCCTCCACCACAGAGTAATTTTGGGTGGCCCTTGTGTTTGGGTTGTGAGAAGCTTTCTTAAGTGCACCCTTTGGAATGCATTTCATTGTTTCTCCCAACGTATTCTCGATCTGTAGAGGAAGAGATGAGAGTTCAGCTTCTTTGCCCTTCTCAGAAGAACTTTGTTTACTATATTCGTGCGCTCTAGTCATTATGAAAGCATCACCCCTAACCATATATATGTTCATAGATGAGGGATTGTTTAGAGGAGGGCAGGTTTCTTGGCTGCCCCCTTCTATACTTGTAGAGGCTTGAGTTAAATTTTGCCCATGTTGAAAGGGATTAGTCAACACTGCTTGTTGTTGCTGTGTGACAAACTTTAGGGCCTCTGCAAGTCAAGGACAAAGATGGGTCGGGTGGTCTTCCGCACACAAGTTTCACGGATACCTCACCTTTCATTTTTCTGTGGTGTCCCTGACAACATTATCAGTGGGTTTTTTATCCCCCTTACCCTTCTTTCGTTGTTTTTTCTTCCCTTCAGGATGCTAGGTGGCCTTTGGGTTAGTCGACTGCACGGAGTGTACTTCTGACGTTTGGGTAGGAGGAATAGCCAAAGAAGTAGTTTGGATAGCCACTGAGTGTTGTAAAGACAACTATTGCAATTGTTTGGTCAATTGTTCAGCGGGCTTGGTTTGTGCTGAACCAACTATACCATTGGCATGTGGTCCAACTCTCTATCTAGTTTTATCCAGTATCAATCATGGTGCATCCAGCAGGATGTTGTATAGTAAACCAGACTGAGAATAGATAAGCTCAAACTGTTGAGCCCTCATGATGGCATCTTCTTCGGAGAAAACTCTGGAAGTCGTGACGTCTTTGGATAACTGGGGGACCAAAGACTTAAGGAACCACTCTAGCAGGAATGCTGGCAGGACTGGTACTTTGATTAGACTCTTCCGGCATCTCCATTCTCGGATATGATCAGAGATATGGTCCGTTGTTGTCTATTCAAAATTGGCGAGCAACTCTGTGCCAGCGTCGTATCTCATAGGTAACTGGAAATGGTTAAGGAAGGCCATCA
>JASDQU011312252.1:8909-25070 GCA_032191745.1 Picea mariana
TCAAAAATTTTACGTTGCTTCTTCCAAATCCTTTGGTTTTGTGAAATTTCAATAACTCCTTGCAACTAACCAGTGCGCTACTTCTCCGAGATCTAACGGCTTAAAATATTTTGGCTCCTCTTGAATGAATCTGGACCCTCGATCTTATCCGCTCTTCGAAATTATTTTCTGAAGTATTTCTCCCGCTCAATCCTCCGTACTTATTCTTTCTTTGAACTTCAGTTTTTTTCTCTTCACCTTTGAATGCTTCAATTCTTCAAAACTTAGAAACTTTTCAAAGTGTTTCCTCTCGAGACTTAAAACCACTACTCCTCCTGAGCTTCTGGTAAATGAAATTAAATCTCATCCCTTGCGCACACTTGTACTATGTGTCTTGTTTAAAATATTTTTTTATGTCCTCCTGGCATACTCTGTGCTCAATCTCCTGAGCTTTCAAACTTGAACACAAGTTTGTTTCTATACGCACTCCTTGTGCTCAATATGCTCACCCTTCATACGAAGTTTCCCTGCTATCTCTTCTGAGATTTTAAGTCAAAAAATACTTCTTCACATGCACTCCTTGCATTCTACATGAACTCCTTGCATAATCTTAAAGAAGAGAAACAATTGAACTCATTCAAATATTCATTCACTCACTATGAACATCATTGATTCAAAAAAACATAACAACACAGTCAAATTGTAAACCATATCAACACTGTATATTTGGGTCAATTTATTATGTTCTATTCATTTCAAAGAAAACATAATTATAGTGGCTATCTCCTACAAACATAAATGAAACTTATCTAAGGACCCAAAGCTTCCTCTATCTTCATCCTCCTATCTAAATCCTATTACATTTTGTTCAAGCAGTTACCTAGTCTATTAATGCAACCTAATGACTAATCAGGGAATTTATCCTACATGTAATACATTACAGCCGTGTAAAGGATTTACAATTTGTTCTACCCTTTCAAACGGTGGCCCGAATTTACATAACCAAATTAATTTAATGAGAATTCCAAAAAAAAAAATCACCGCTTTCAAACTAGAATTGTCGGTTCAGCTCTTTCAATGTGTTGAAGTGTCAGTTCACTTCCACGTCCTCGCTTTCTTTTGTATGACAGCGATGCTCCTGCATCATATATTCATGGAATCCTATCCATTATATCTCACACTATTTTTCCATGCTTCAAAATATTAGGTTCATTTACCCAACTTGAATCTTCCACTAGATGGTCTTTCCACTTTACCAAATATTCAGGATACATTTTTCTTCTGGTTTTCCTTCCAACTCTTTGTTCTAAAATCTTCTCCATCTGAGGCTTTTCTACTGTAGGCATATTTTCTTCCCACTGAATATATTCCTGATCATCTATTTCTTCTATGTCATCTTTGTAATAAGAAATATGCAACATTGAATATCAGTGATATCCCAACATTATCTGGCAACTCAATCTCATAAGCATTTGCTACAAATTTTCTAAGGATCGTTCATGGTCCTATCTTCTTCATATTCAACTTATTGTATGTTCTTATTGGAAACATTTCCTTTCTCAAATGACATAAAACTACATATCCCAATTCAAATTGAACTTCTCTTCTTTTTGGATCAACTATGTCCTTATACTTCTCATTATTATCTTGTATCTGGTTCTTAACTAGATCATGAAGTCTTTGCATTCCTGTAGAAAAATCTTCCGCTCCAACGCTCCTAAATTCGTCTTGTTTCAATTCTCTCAGTTCTGTAACCCCTCTCGACTGTCTTCCATATAATACTATCTCAAATGGACTTTTTCTCGTGCTTCTATTAACAGAATTATTAAATGCAAATTCTACCTGTGACAGAATTTGATCCCACTGACGACCTTGTTCAATAACTAAACTCCTTAATAAATTTCCTAGACTCCTGCTCAGCACTTCAGTTTGTTCATCTGTTTGAAGATGATATGTTGAACTATAAGATAAGTTAGTTCCCAGCCTCTTTCATAGAGTTCTCCAAAAGTGTCCAACAAACTTAGTGTCCCTATCTGAAACTATGCTTCTGGGCAATCCATGTAATCTCACAACTTCTCTGAAAAACAAATTGGCTATGTGTGTAGCATCATTTGTTTTCTGACATGGTATGAAATGTGCCATCTTGGAAAATCTATTGACCACAAAAAATATGGAATCACTTCCCTTCTGATTTCTAGGTAATCCCAATAAAAAATCCATNAAATTGTATCTCATTCAAGGCCTTTCTGGAATAGGCAATGACTGATACAAACCATTGTTCTGTCTCTTTCCTTTTGCATGTTGACAAATCTTACATCAGTCTACAAATTTCTTCACTTATACCCTCATACTTGGCCAATAATACAAACTACTCAGTTGTGAAAATGTTTTATCATGACCAAAATGTCTGGCTAAGCCTCCACTATTTTTTTCTTTCAATAAATTGTATCTCATTAAACATCTTGGTATGCACAATTGGCTTCCTTTAACCAACAATCCATCGTAGATAAAATATTTTGACCATGAGTTTTTATCCCTCAACAAAGGATTTTCATATGCTTCGTAAGCCTCCTTAAAATATGAATCTTCCTTATACATTTCCTTAAGGTGCTCAAACCCTAAGGTCTTCACTAGAAATTCTTGTACAACCAAACTCCTCCTGCTCAAAGAATCTAAAAATTTATTAGCACTTCCATAAATATGTTTAATGACAAAAGTAAAATTCTACATAAATTCTACCCACTTAGCATGCCTTTGATTCAACTTCTCTTGCCTAGTAATAAATTGCAAAGCTTGATTATCACTATACAAGTCAAACTCTTTTGGAATTAAGTAATGTCTCCATTTTTTCAAATCTTGAATCACTTCATAAAATCCTTATAATATGTAGAATATTTCTCCTTAGCATCATTCAACTTCTCATTGAAATAAGCAACTGGCCTATTATCTTAACTCAAAACTACTCCAATGGCTATTCCACTTGCATCGCACCTCACCTGAAATATCTTTCCAAAATCTGGTAAAACCAGAACTGAATGTTCAATTATCTTCTTTTTCAACACTCTGAATATTTTCTCAGCCTCCTCTATCCAATTAAAAGACTTATGTTTCTTCTTCACAGTGTCCATAATAGGTGCACATATACCACTACAATTTATGATAAACTTTCTATAAAAACTTGCTAAACCATGGAAACTTCTCACCTCAAATATGCTCCTTGGTGATGACCATTCTTTGATTGCTCTCAAATTTTCTGGATCCATATTCAATTCATTTGAAGAGATAACAAAACCCAAATATATTATCTGTGTCTTCATAAAAGAACTTTTCTTCAAATTTATTAACAACATTTCTTGTTGCAATCTCCCCATCACTAATGTCAAGTTCTTTAAATGTTCTTCCTTTATTTTGTTGAAAACTAATATATCATCCAGATATACAATGACAAACTTACCTATAAAGTCCTTCAGTACTTCATTCATCAACCTCATAATTGTACTTGGATCATTTGTCAATCTAAATGGCATGACTAGCCATTCAAACAAACCTTCATTTGTCTTGAATGTTGTCTTCCATTCATCTCCCTCTCTTATTCTTATTTGATGATATCCACTCTTCAAGTCTATTTTTGAAAAATAGTTTGCTCAAACAATTCATAAAATCATCCATCCTATGTAAAGGAAATCTATACCTGATGGTTATCTTGTTAATAGCTCTAGAATCTATACACATGCTCCATCTCCATCCTTCTTTGGACTCAATACAATTAGCACTGCACATGGGCTTAGATTGTCCCTGACTAAACCTTTATCCAACAAATATTGAACTTGGTTCTTAACTTCTTCATTCTCTCAAGGTGTCAGCCTATATGCTTCTTTATTTGGTAAACTGGCTCTTAGAATCAAGTCAATATGATGGCTAATACTTCTAATGGGTGGTAATGAGTGAGGCAACTCATCCACTACTATGTCAACAAAATTCTCTAACAATTCTTGGATTTATTCAAGTAAATCATTCATAGAAGTATTGGTAAGGATAACTCATGGCTTCCATACTACAATAAATTGCATTTCTTGATCTTTCTTAATCTCCTTCAAGAGTTCCTTCCCACTCATGAGAATTATTCTTGTGCTCGCTTCTTCGTTTTCTTTCTTCTCTTCTATTGGAAGTAACATGTGGGTTCTACCATTCTTTTCCAGAGTATAAGTATTTTTTCTCCCATCATGAATAACATTCCTATCAAAATTCCATGGTCTTCCCAACAAAATATGACAAACATCCATGGGAATTACATCACACAAAATCTCATCTTTATAGCCTCCTATTTTAAATTCAACTTTGCATTGTTGACTTACCATTACTTGATGTTCTTTATGCAACCACTGTACCTTTTATGGACTTGGGTGTGCATTTGTCTCTAGCTTCATCTTCTCTACCATCTCTATTGATAATACATTATAAGTACTCCCACTGTCTATAATCATCTTGAAAACTTTTTCCTTTGTTTTACAAGCAGTCCTAAACAACCTCATTTGTTGAACTGAATCTTCTCTTTCTTTCTCTCGATTTAGAAGAACTTTCCTCATCAAAATATTTTGTCCTCCCTCTGCTACTTCTACTTCCACATTCTTATGGGCTTCAGAAATGTGTGCTTCTCCTCCTCCTTCTTTATTTCTCTTGGGACATTCCCAAGACATATGTCTTGTCTTTCCACGGGCATAACATCTAACTCCACCTCCTCTACTTCTTCCTCTTCCTTGAGGAAAATAATTTCTCCCACCAAATGGTCTTCTTTGGGAACTTCCTCTTCTTTCAAAATGACCATATGATTTCTCAGTCTCATCCTTAGCCTTAAGTGCCTTATCATAGACAACTCTCTTACCTCTATTTAAGCCTCTACTTATGTTCTATTGACTCTAGTTTCTAGCCAACTTTTCTTTTTCTTTCAGTGCAATCTGATAAGAATCTTCCACCATCCTCACAGTCATCATGCTAATTTCATCCTGAATTTCATACCTCAAACCATTTATATACCTGGAAACTTTTTCATCATACTTATCTCTCTGTCCGGTCCTAATATTCAGACTATAAAATTCTTTTGTATACTCTTTCACTATCATACCCCTCTGTCTCAAGTTCTGCAAATTTTTGAACATCTCTATCCGGTAATCCTTAGGTATGAATTTAGCCTTCAATTTAGCTACCATCCTATCCCAATTATTTATATTTTTTTTGCCTTTTCTTATCCTCTTTGCCTACAGTTCATCCCACCACAGTGGTGCATGTCCCTTTAATATAGCAACAACATGTCTCACCATCCTTCCTTCATCGACCTCTTAATAGTCGAAATACTTATCCATGAACCTTATCCAATCCAATAACTCTTCGACATCCAAGTTACCTTCATACATTAGGACTTCCATATTTTCTCTAGATCCCAAATTCACAAAAGCTTTCAATAAGCGTTATTCACCCTCATCTTCCACTATATCTTTTTCAACTTCTATTTCTTCTCTCTCTGCATCACTGACATCTTCAACGACAGGTGTTCTCCTTCGTATTGCTTCCATCACTTTCAACCTTGCATGAATTTCTCTCACTTCTCTTCCTACAACACAGTTTGCTATAGGTGGTCCTGTACATACCCTCAGCGGCATCGCTTGAATTTTTTCGAATACAATGAGTTCAACTTCAAATATTTTTTTGGCTCTGATACCACTTGGCGCAAACCCCCCTCCTCTCCAAGGGTTGCACAACCTCCTGGTCTTAGGATCTTCTCAAGACTGAACTAAAACAGTCTATGATTCCCTACTGGAACCTCTAAGGAACAATCCACAGATATTTCCAAAAAATTTCCCTTGTGCACAAGCACTAAACACAAGTCTCCTCCACGTGACCATGCCTTGTGACTGCACACCTATCCGAAAAGTCACGTCACAATTTCGCATATCAGCTATATGAGTCAATCGACTCTCCGTCCTTCAAACCCTCGATACCCGAAATTGCAAAATATTCAGATCAGATCAATGATCCACAATATCTCTCCGGCCAACAGCTATGATCAAGTCATGATTTTGTGTTTCACGAGTTTTCACAACTCCTACCTTCAACTTTCCAATTCACGAATCAAAGAAACATTGATATGTCACCAGGCATCCTACCTCAATGAACGACCACGATCATTTCATGAATTTGGATTTCGTGAATTCTCACGACTCCACCCTTTGACCTTTCCACTCTACGAGTCAGTGAAATGTTGATCTCTTGCCACATGTCCCCTTTCAATGAATGCTCCTGAGGATTTTGGGATTTCTCATTTCGTGGTTTCACGAATTTTACGTTGCTTTTTCCAAATCCTTTGGTTTTGCAAAATTCCAATAAATCCTCGCAGCTAACTAGTGTGCTACTTCCCTGAGATCTAATGGCTTGAAATGTTTCGGCTCCTCCTAAATTAATATGGGCCCTTGATCTTATCCACTCTTTGAAATTATTTTCTGAAGGATTTCTCTCGCTCAATCCTCCATACTTGTTATTTCTTCGAACTTCAGTTTTCTGCGCTTCACCTTTGAATGCTTGAATTCTTCAAAACTTAGAAACTTTTCTAAGTGTTTCTTCTCTAGACTTAAAACCACTACTCCTCCTAAGATTTTGGTAAATGAAAACCTTTCTCACACTTGTACTCTATGTCTTGTTCAAACAAATTTCTAATTCCCTCCTGCCATACTCTCCACTCAACCTCCTAAGCTTTCAAACTTTACCACAAGTTTGTTTCTATACGCACTCCTTGTGATCAATATGTGCACTCTGCATATAGAGTTTCCCTGCTATCTCTTCTGAGATTTTAAGTCGAAAAAGACTTCTTCACACACACTCCTTGTGTTCTACATGCACTCCTTGCATAATCTTAAAGAAGAGAAACAATTGAACTCATTCAACTATTCATTCACTCACTATGAACATCATCCATTTACAAAAACATAACAACACAGTCAAATTGTAAGCCATATCAACACTGTATATTTGGGTCAACTTATTTTGTTCTATTCATTTCAAAGAAAACATAATTACAGTGGCTATATCCTATATACATAACTAAAACCTATCTAAGGACCCAGAGCTTCCTCGCTCTTCATCCTCCTATATAAATTATGTTACATTATGTTCAAACGGTTACCTACTCAATTAATTCAACCTAATGACTAATCAGGGCATTTATCCTACACCTGTAATACCTTATAGTCGTGTAAAGGATTTACAATTTGTTCTGTCCTTTTAAATGGTGGCCTGACTTTACATAACCAAAATTAATTTAACGGGAATTCCAAAAAGTTATTGCACCACTTCCAAACTAGTTAATTGTTGGTTCATCTCTTTCAATGTGTTGAAGCGTCAATTCACTTCCATGTCCTCGCTTTCTTTTTTTAGACAGTGATTCCACTGCATCATTATCACATCGTGGATACTTGGCATATTCTTTGAGGTACACCTTGCTGATGTTATGGTACATTAATTGGAAGCATATCTTGGCGATCTTGGTAGTTGATTTGGTATATGTCATGGTGATGTTATTACATACTTGATGCACTTCATTGATGATATTTTATGGTACATGGTATATGGCATGATTGAGACATGTCATGAGTGATATGGTTTATGGTTGAGGCACATCTCATGGTACAGGTTTGGTACACTATTGATGTATGGTGTGGTATGTAGATTTTAACCTTGTACAATATTTACTGTGAACGGATTTTTAGTAAAAGAAAAAAAAAGATACAATGGAAAATAAAAACATTACACATATATTTTTCCCCTGGAAACCCAAACTGGGAAAACCAACATATTCTATATTCATTCATAATGATACATTGTTTACAATACAATATAGATATAGAAGCCAGGGGCATTCAAAACCCTAACCTAATGACTTGGATTAGTCAACAACCATAATTCCTTAACTGTAAATAGAAAACAATCGGAAAAAACAATGTTCCAAAAAACCGTGCAACAATGGACATGAAAATCGAGGCAACACGAAAATCGAGGAAAAAATGTGACACATTTCCCAAGGAAAATTTTTTATCAGGGGTGCTACCCTCAAACCCCCCTGCGCGCCCGGTGCAACATAAACACTACTACTCATGCAAAGAATATATCACATACCCAACATTCTCCCACTTGTTGTTTTATTTGTATACAGTGGGTTACATAGTCAATCATCTAGGGCAACAATTCCCATGGATCCTCTACACCAAGAGAACTTCTCAATGCTCACAAATTTTGTTAATGAATCTACAACATTCTTCAAAGTGTCAACCTTCATCAAAAATACTTTCTTTTCTTCAACCATGTCTCTCACAAATTGATATTGAATATCAATATGTTTTTTCTTTAAATGATAAGTCGGGTTCTTTGCCAGAAAAATTTCACTCTGACTGTCACAATCTATCCTTACAGCTTGTTGTACCAACCCAATACCTGAACAGAATATTTGTAACCATACTACTTCCTTACTTGCATGAGTGGTTTCCATGTATTGATCTTTTGTAGTTGAAAGTGCCACTATAGCCTGTCTTTTTCTAATCCAACTTATTGCTCCTCCAAATAGGTTAAACACATACCCACGTGTAGATATCCTATGATCCAGATCTCTAGCCCAGTATGCATCCAAAAAGCCATGTATATCCAACACTCTCTCCAATCCCGGTCTTCCTTGGTAGCACAATCCATAGCTAGCAGTGCCACCCAAATACCTGAAAACCCTTTTTACTATTTTCCAATGCTCCTTCCCTGGTTTTGACATATACCTACTCAAAACTCCCACTGTATGTGCAATGTCTGGTCTAGTACATACCATTGCATACATCAAACAACCAACTACACTCGCATATGGAACACAAGACATGTCCTCCTCTTATTCATGTGTCTTGAGACACTGATCCACATATAACTTTACACCAACATAAACATGAACCTTGACCGGTTTACATTCCTGCATATTAAACCTCTACAATATTGTCTCGACATATTTTCTTTGATTTTACCAGATTTTCCTCTTTTTCCGATCTCTTTTAATTTCCATTCAAAAAATAAAATTTGAAGCATCGAGATCGTTCATGTCAAATTTAGAGGACAACTGAGTTTTCACATCATGGATAATATCCTTGTTGTTTCCTATCAGGAACATGTCATCCACATACAAGACCAAATAAATCAAATGATCACCAATTAATTTAAAATACACAAAATGATCCTCTTTTCTTCTTGTGAAGCCAAGTCCCAGCATATAAGTATCAATTCTTTGATACCACATCCTTGGTTATTTTTTTAAACCATACAAGGACTTTTTCAGCTTGCATACCAACTCATTCTTTCCCTTCACAGAATAACCTTCTAGTTGCTTCATATATATTTATTCTTCCAAAACCCCATGTAGGAATGTTGTCTTTAAATTCATCTATTCTACTTCAAAATAAAATGTAGCAACAACATATAAAATAAATCTTATAGAGGTTAACTAGGGAATAGGAGAAAAAATCTCACCAAAATCAATTCCCTCAACCTGGGAATAACCCTTTGCTACTAACCAAGCTTTGTATTTCTCCACTTTTCCTTCTGCATTCAGCTTATTTTTAAATACCCATTTGTTTTTTATGGGATTTCTTCTAGTCGACAACTCCACTAGATACCAAGCCTCATTCTTATCCAAGGTTGTCATTTCTTCATCCATGGCCTTTTTCCAGATATTTCCATCCTCGGAATCCACTGCATCCCTGAAAATTCTAGGATCATCATCAGTAATAGACAAATAAAAATTTGAACAAAAATTAGATGGAGTATACCTTTCTGGTATCCTTATTTATCGAATCGATCTCCTTAATACTAGAGTATGATGATCTTCTTCTTCTAATTCTTGTTCTTCTGTAGAGTTTGTTTCATCATCCTTTAAATCAAACTCTATTTTCTTTGGTTCTTCCTTACTTGGTATGACTTCCTGTTTAACAACATCCTTCATTTCTCTAAATACCACATCTTGACTATACACTACCTTCTTATTTTTTGGGTTCCAAATATTATAATCTTTGAGACCATATTTATATCCAATAAAGATACACTTTTCAGCCTTCTTATCTAGCTTACTCATGTTTTCCTTTCGAACATGAACATATGTATCACATCCAAATACCTTGAGATGTGTGAGAGAAGGTTTCTTACTAGTACATACCTCTTGTGGAGTCTTGTCATCTAGTCTTGATGAGGGTGATCTGTTGACCAGGTAACATGCAGTACCCACTACCTCTACCTAGAATTCTTGCCCTAACCTGACACCACTAAGCATGCACCTTGTTTTTTCCATCAGTGTAATGTTCATCCTTTATGAAAATCCATTCTTCTAAGGTGTATATGGAGTAGTCTTATGCCTTGATATACCATACTTCTTACAGAATTCTTCAAATTCATTCTCACAGAACTCTCCTCCATTATCTGTCCTCGACACCTTAATTATTTTCTCTGCTTGATTCTCAATAGGAGCCTTAAACTCTTTAAACCTATCAAAGATTTCATATTTCTTCCTGAGGAAATATATCCAAGCATTCCTCGAGAAGTCATCTATAAATGAGACACAGTACACATGTTTTCCCAATGATGGGACTGAAACAGGTCCAAAAACATCATTGTGAACTAGCTGTAAAATTCCTTCTGCCCTCATTGCATTAGAGGGGAATCTTACCCAATTTTGCTTCCCATATACAAAATGTTCACAAAAATAAAAATATTGAGAGTATTTATACATACCTTCAACCATATCTTTACTGTGTATTAGTCGAAGACCCTTCTCTCCGATATGCCAAATCCTTTGATGCCATAGCATAACCTTTTTTCCAGAGACTGTAGGAGTGCTTTCTTCTTCAACTCCAATATTAGGAACAATGGAACTATTACACCCTACACTAATAGTGATTCCTTGTATATTATACAAAGTTCCAAACCAAACTCCCTTCAACAACACCATTTCTCCTCGAACCATCCTGCAGGTTTTCTTTTCAAATATTTGTTTTACCCTTGCATCATCCATTTTTCTTAAGCAATCAAATTTCTAGCCAAACCTAGGATGTGCAGAACACCGGGCAGTGTTGTAATCCTTCCATCTATGAGACTCAACTTAACTTTTCCTCGTCCTATGATTTGGCTGTCGAGTCATCACCTAGGAAAATATTACCTCCATCGTACCTTTCATATTCACAGAACCACTCCCTGTGGGGAGTCATGAAAGGATGCACCTAAGTCAACCAACCATGCCTCCTTAAGAACTTAGATCTATTTCTTTCCTAGGAGCGTCCTCTTGCAAATAATGTGTTTGTGCTCGATCCTTCCATATTTTTCAACCTCATCTCCTATAACAACAAGGATGAGACCACTTCATCAAACTTCAAGGAAGTTGTATTTCTACCTATTGCCACAACCAAACTATCCCTTGAGTTTGGTAAAGAACACAATAAACTGATACACTTATCTTCATCTGAAATTTCAATCTCAACATATACTAACTAACTTACCACAGTATTGAAGTTGTTCAAATGCTCTGCCACTGAGTCTCCATCTCTCATCCTCAAGTTGTACAACTTCTTTCTCAATAATAGTTTATTTACTAGGGACTTAGACTGATACAACTTATCCAACTTATCTCATAAATCCTTGTTTGTAGCTTCCTCTGACACATTGAGTAATATTGAATCTAAGAGACATAGTCGAATTGTGCTCTTCGCCTTCCGATCCAACTTCTTCCAGTCATCTGTTGAAGTTAATGTAAGTGCATTATCTAGATCTACAGTGATCCATTGATCTTTTTCCACCAACAGATCTTCCATATTGATCTTCCACAACTCAAAACATTTCCCATTAAACTTCTTGATCTCCATTTTCGAATTGCTTTCCATTTCTTTTCACCTAAAAAATAAATACCACAGATCTCCCACTGTAACAAGGATTATCACAGTCCTGAGACAAACCCTTGACCACAAATGAGTCCCCCTGAAGCCAAAAAAGTTCTGATACCAAATGTAGATTTTAACCTTGTACAATATTTACTACAAACAAATTTTGAGTAAAAGAACAGAAAAGATACAATGGAAAATACAAACATTACACATATATTTTTCTCCTTGAAACCCAAACCGAGAAAACCAACATATTCTATATTCATTCATAGTGATATATTTTTTACAATACAATATACATATAGGATCCATCAACATCCGAAACCCTAACCTAATGACCTAGATTAGTCAACAACCATAAGACATAAAAATCAAGGCAACATGAAAAATGAGGAAAAAATGTGACACATTTCCCAAGGCAAAAAATGTTTCTCGGGGTGGGGTCTAGAGCTCCCCCCTCAAACCCCCCTGCTCATCCAATGCAATGTAGACACTGCTACTCATGAAAATAATATAACACATACCCAACATGGTACAGGTATGGTACATTGTGTATGGCATCATTGAGACAGATCATGAGTGATATGGTATATGATTGAGGAACTTATTATGGTACAGGTTTTGGTACATGGTTGATGCATGATATGGTACATGTTTTTGTACATGGTATGGTACAAGTTCTAGTACATAGTTTTTGTACATAGTATGGTACACGTTCTGGTACATGGTTGATGTACATGGTATGGTACAGGTTCTGGTAGATGGTTTATGTACATGGTATGGTGATTTTTTTGGTATCCATGCGAGTGGATCTGGTTATAGTGGGTTGATCAGTGACAATGACCGTGACAAAGTTAGGTTTGATGACAAGTTGATTACATGTTGTATGAAAAGTTAATTAAAGGTTGATGAGACAGTGAAAGTGACAGTTTGTTGTATCGGTGATAGTGGTAATTACAGGTTGATCAGTGGTAGTGACAATTTGAGTCTACACTTATATTTTAGGGCAGAAAGACGAGGAAAGGAAAGGGGGTTGTAGCCTCCTTCTGGTTGGTGTGAGAGAATACGGGATTCATACCTTCCTTCAGGTTGGATCATGTAAATCAGTGGGTCATAGCCTCCTTCTAGTTGGAGATAAAGAACACAGGTGAACTTCCTTTAGGTTGGATCCTATAAACTAGGGGTTGGAGCCTCCTTCTAGATGTAGCTAGAGAATTCAAGGAATTATAGCTTCCTTCAGGTTGGATCCTGTAAATATGGATTGGATCCTTCTTCTAGTTGGTGCTAGAGAATTTTGAAGTTGGTGCTTCCTATGAATGTAATATTTGATATATAAGAAACCATTTTGTGGTTTTCTCTCATTTGGGTTTCCACGTAAATTCTGGTGTATTGTGCATGTAGTTATTGATGTGATGATATTGCTTATGTTTATATGTGCATGATATATTGAATGCAATCATAAATGATATATTGCTGATGAATTTGAAGTATGTATATATATATATATATTGATTGAAAGTGGTAAAAAGTGTTCATGCTGATTCACGCCCCCTCTCAGTATGCCAACAACAGAGACTATGGTTTTTGTGATACTTCTACTAGTTCTAAATTGAATTGCAAAACTATGTGGTCATTTTTCGTTCAATGGACTATTATTGTGGTTTATTTATTCCTCTGAAAATGAAAAAGGTTTGTGTGTACAAATTTGCAAGTGGAAAATGTATGTGTCTTGGGCAATTGGATCAAGTTGCAAGATCATAACATTATTGAGTTTTTACTTAAAAATAACAACATAAACATTCATAAAAATACATCAAAATAGACACATAACACAACAAAATGATAAAGGATTTCACCCCTCTCTTGGGTTACATCTTCTAGTCCATCAAACAATGGATCATTTTCATTATATTCTCAAAAGTGTTAAAACAATGCTTTACAATGATTATAATTCAAAATAGATGGATGCAGTGGATCCAGAATGTCCAAAAACCCCTAGTTGGGCTTTTTCTGCACCTGGTTTAGCCACAAATTGAAGAAAATACCCTTCCTGGAAGTTTTTCCCCAATACTTGTTGTCTTTGTTCGAAAAAATGCACCCTCTGTCCAAAAACTCAGCCTCTGCATAACCAAACCTAACTCATGCATGTGTTCCGAAATATGGGAGGATTTGTCGCACCATTAGAATGGCTAGCACCTTTTTCGGCGAAGTTCTAGGTAATATGGCCCATGTGGCCAAGGTGTCAGGCTAACTGCTCACACCCGCCAACTATCTCCTCCACTTGCCGCACTCGTGGTCATATGGTAAGGTGTGGTATAGTGTGACCAGGGTTGGGGCTAAGCCTCAACCCTTTCTTTTCGCCGAATGAACCCTTACTCAATTTTAAATAAGATTTTCAATGAATAAGTTCAAGGAACAAAGGTAAGTAGGCTGGTGGCCCGGCCTACATGAATACTTTTCCCACATCGAAGGTCATGGGTTCGACCCCCACGGAGCCAAACCCAACCATTTTACACATGGAGGGGGTGTCACATGGCGGCCCCTGACTCGGCCATGTAGCACCCATACATTGATCCATGAACTTGCCATGTGTCAACCTAAGATTGGTCCATGTCATCAACTGCACAATCAACCTGCCATGTCACTGCCTACCTAGTCAGCAGTCCATGTCACCCTGCTATGTCAGATGTATGGTCATACGAAAAGTACAGTCACTTGCCATGTCAACCTGTACAGACTGCACAGTCAACAAATTTTTCTTGTATGGGATATTGGATAGAACATGATAAATTCATCATACAAACTTCATTTGAGCCCATTCAATTTGCATTGGGGTCGTGAGGATGAGATGTACGCAATGAAAACATTTTCGAGAAATTTTGAACACTTTTCTTTTTGAGCATTGTTTTTATCCCATGGATCACTCCTCCCCATTGGGAAGCTTTTGGACCTCCAAAAGATTATTTCAGTCACTCTATAGATGAGGGTACAGTTCCCTCACCCTTTCAACCTCAATACATTTATATTTTCTTGTATTTGTGCCTTTGAGACCAGCATGAAGGTACTCCACATTCCCTCATTTTGAAGTTCTTATATTTCTATCAAGGATTGTATCCTCATGCAATTATGAAAGATATTATGGGAGAAGTCATATATTGAAGGAATATGAACATGCTCTCCTTGATCATCAATCAAAGGAGGCTCATACAATCTCAAATTATCAACATTATGTTGGCAAATATTGAACAAGCAACGAATGCATGTTGATGATTGTTGTCTTTGATGGCAACAACAGAAATGGTAGGATATGAAGGATAAAACCCCTTGGGGATTCGGACGTAAAAGAACAGGAGGAACAGCATTGAAGAAAACATGCGCATTGAAGAAAATGCACGCAGCAGAAGTTTACAGAGAAGAAGGAAGATAGACGAGATCGTTGGATCCCATTCAAATTTTCCGAAAGGCTGACAACCGTCAGATTTGCAAAAGTTGCGAGGGAGATAAGTCATCGGAGATTCAGAGATCGGGACTTTGAAATGTCCAGTTCACTCGACAACGAAAACCTCGATTTCGCGATATGCGAAATCCTGATTGAATCTGCACTGTCATATCAACATGAGATCTAGACCATTGATCCAACTTTCGACGGTAGACCACGTCACCCAGGGACACGTGGCACAACCAGGGAATGACAGGTGTCAGATAGATCTAACACTTCAGGCACATACAATTCACAAACCAGAGTGACACGTGGCAGGATCTAACACGTGCCAAACCACATGTGACGTCAGCAGAGGCATCGGCCATCGGGACTTTGATATGTCAAGGACACACTGCATCAAAAACTCCGAAGTCGTGATATGCGATTTTGCGATCTAATTTGAGTCGTTGATCTAGAAGTGATCTGAACCATTGAATATCTGCATGATGACATCTGAAATACCGAAACCTCGATGAGAGGCTTGACCGAGGTCATGTGTTGACGGTCATATGGGCCGAGGACTATAGCCAGCAGGGCTAGCACGTGGAAAGGGGTGCATCGGCATCGGGGATCGGAACTTTGAACTGACAAAGTCACTTGACCTCAGGAGTGCCGATTTCGCGAGATGAAAAATCCCGATACAATCTGAGCCGTCAGATCAGGCTATGATCTAGATCGTTTTTTTTAGATCATGTCAGAGTTTCACGAATCACGATTTGGAAGTTTCAAGAACCTTGAACATTAGAAATGCCAAAATTCCGA
>JASDQU011312254.1:0-12236 GCA_032191745.1 Picea mariana
CTAGCACCCACTAGAAGGAAGCACCAACTCCCTATATGTTCCAGCACCAACTGGATGGAAGCACCAACTTCTAGTTACACAGGCTCCAACCTGTATAACAGAGAACACTTGTTCTCCCTTGCACCACCTTGCCACCCTCGTTTCTCTGGCTGCAACCAGATGGAAGCTACAACTTCCTGTGTTCAAGCTCCCACTTGAACCTCTGAGGACAACAGTCCTCCCAAGCACCTCCCAACCTCCCTAATGTATTTAGGAATTGAATACACAGATAACTACACTAATAAATCAATTCTTACCACTCTTTCTTTGTTCTGTAAGTCTGATATTCTACAAACTGTTATGCAATTCTTCTCTTCCTCTGTCTGTTCAGCAAGTCTTCTCTGCATCAACTTTTTCTGTCATTCTGCTCTTCTTCAACTTGCTCTGTTATTCTTCTCTGCCTTTCATTTCACTCTACACATATGCTAAATTTCATCCTGCGCATCCTCTCCTTTTCCCTTTCTTACAGTTTCATTCTTTTTCATCCAGAACAACCAACTATTCACATTATGTCTCATTTTCTTTTATACACACCTCCCTGATGGTTCCACTTTGGATTTCCTTAGGCAAAACAAGGACAACTGTCCTAGCAACTGAAATGCTAACTAATTCTCAATCACGAGTCTGTTTCTTTTAACAGATTCGTAACTGAGGAGTTAATTGTGAGAGGGAACAGTAACCCTTCGATCACATTCAAGTTTATCCGCATCGTTGGATGAACTTTATTAATCTTGCCTTTAAATTGGATTTTGGCATTTCGGCATTCCTCATGTTCAATGTTCTTGTCACTTACAAATCCTGATCCACAAAATTCCGTAAAGCAATCAGATCAACGATCTAGATCATATTTAGATCTGACGGTTCAGATTAAGTCGGGATTTCACTCATCGCGATTTTGACACTCTGAATGTTCGGTGTTTTTGTCACTTCAAATTCCCGATCCTCGACACTGCGTAAAGAAGTCGGATCAACGGTCTAGATCACATCTCTATTCAACAGCAGCAATTAAATTGTGATTTCACATATCGCGAAATCGAGATTACTGATGTTAAAAAACTTTGACATCTCCAACTCGTGATCCTCGAAACTCCGACAGGGAGTCGGATCAACAATCCACATAACCCCCTGGGATGGACGGTCCTCCTTCTTTTGGAATTTTGTGAGCCCCTTTTTCTCCTTGTTATACTTTAAACAACATGCAAGTTCTCCTTGATCCAATGATGGTCGGACCCTGCACTTAGATCTGACGCCTGAGATATATCCTCCTCTTCAGTGTGCTCTTCTTGTCTTCATTCAGATTTGATGACCATCAGGAATTCAGAAAGAGATCCAACGAACATAGTTGATGCTCTTCCTTGATTATCACTGCTCCACTAATCATCGTTGTTGTACTCAAGCCATCACCACTACTGTACTTGCCATCAATGACAAGTATACGTTGTTTTCATTCAGATATGATGGCCATCAGGAATTCAGAAAGAGATCCAACGAACACAGTTGATGCTCTTCCCGATTATCACTGCTCCACTGATCATCGCTGCTGTACTCAAGCCATCACCACTACTGTACTTTCCATCAATGACAAGTATACGCTGCCTGTAAATACGCTAACAATCCTCTGTACATTCTTTCTGTACTCATGCCATTCATTGTTGGTTACATATTTTCCAACAGTGATGTGTAAAGCTACTGTCTTAACCACTCTAGACTTCAGAAAAACCTTTATTGTGGAATGTGATGCCTCGGTAAATGGAATTGGTGTTGTCCTAATGCATGAAGGAAGGACCCTAGCTTTTGAAAGTCTTCCACTCAAGGGAAAGAACTTACACAGACCAATTTATGAGAAGGAAATGATGGAAATACTACATGCATTGAAGAAATGGTGTCCTTACCTAATAGGTAGGCACTTCAAGGTCAAAATAGATCATGATAGTCTTAAATACTTCTTGAACAAAGACTATCTTCAGAAGAAAAACAAAAATGGGTAACCAAGATATTGGGTTATGATTTTGAAATCATCTATAAAAAGGGGAAGCACAATGTTGTAGAAGATGCACTCTCAAGAAAGGATGAATATGTTGAGGCCTTTCTCTATGCTATCATGATCATCCAACTTGATTGGATAATAGAAGCAAGGGATGAATGGAATAATGATGAAAAAGTGTGGACTCTCATTCAAAATTTGCAATAGGATTCTAGTGCATCAAATACATTTAGATGGAAAAATGATTCACTATGGTACAAAGATCACTTATAATTGTGTAAGAACTCCCAGCTCAAACAAAAGGTACCGTTGAAATTGTACACCTTTCCAGTAGGAGGGCACTCGAGATTTTTGTAAACCTACCATAGATTCAAGAAGGAATTTTTTTGGGATGGCCTTAAAACTGATGATCAAAGGTTTGTGGTAGAATGTTTGGTTTTCCAACAAAATAAGGTGGAAACAATTAAGACCCCGGGTCTGTTACAACCATTAGCCATCCCAAGTCAGCGCTGGGAGGAGGTTTCCATGGATTTCATCACAGGGTTACCGAAGTCTAAAGGAAAGAGTGTCATCACGGTGATTGTTGATAGATTGACCAAGTATGCACACTTTTGTGCACTCTCTCATCCCTTCAAAGCTAGTACAATTGCCACCACATTCATGGAGACAGTTCAAAAGCTACATGGAAACCCAAAGGTTATTGTAAGTGAAAGAGATCCCATCTTCACTGGACATTTTTGGACATAATTATTTTCTTGTTTGGGTACACCGAGTTTTCCAGTACACCCAGTTTTCCATGTTTCATGCTTAAAGAAGGTTATAGGCGAGAAGATCCCAGTTCAAATTATATTTCCAGAACTTGACGAGGAAGGAAAAATCATATTGGAGCCTGAGGCCATAACTAACACAAGAATTCTCCAACTGAGGAATAGATCCATTTCAGAGTATCTCATTACATGGAGGAAACTACCGACTGAAGATTCCAATTGGGAAGATGAGTCTTTTATATAGAAGCATCCAGAGTTACTCAAGCGTTGTGGACAACACTTGTCTCAAGGGGAGGGGCACGTTAAGCCCTAATATTGGAGCATTACCCCTTAATTGGGGCATATTACATTAGTAATGTTATTTTATTTATGTTGTCTTTATTCCATTAGTTGTAATTATACCTCTTAGTCTCCTATATATACAAAAGAGAAATTTTCATTTGGAGTAATCTTGTACTTGAACATTTATCTGGGGTTTCCCCTAGAAGAGGCTTATTATCTGAAATTATCTCTTTTTCAGGGCGTTGAGTACTTATTCTGAGGTTTTTCTATGCTATATTGATATTTGGTTCTGAACAAAGAACAAGTCAATTTATTAATTAAACACACCAATAAAGGTTTTTTATTATTATAATTGTTGGTTAAAATCATATTAAGATCAGTTTTGGTTCATTTTATATCAACACCGGTGCGAATTTAATTATGACATCGGTGTGTTTTATATTGCAATGCACTGGTGTTGTTTATCATTAAACACATCGGTTGTCATTTTCTCTTTTTAGAAATATCGACCTGTGACAATGCACAATTATAGTTATTTTTTAATTCCATTGTTCATCAAAAAATTGACACATATATTATGATAGTATTCATATAAATTAAATTTTGATTAGTGCATTTTGATATGATGTTTGGATTAATTTGATATATCCTCATATTTTGAATCTCTTCATTATAATATTTAATCATCCATATATTTAATCAACGATGTAACATTTCACAACAACACTAGACAACACAATAGAATAAAATAAAACATATTTGTTTATATATGAATAATAGGCTTTTTGTCATACAAAATTGTTGGACACTTATTGGTAACCCCTTGTCTTTCAATTGGGACACCATGTCCATTACATTAAACAAAATGTCTGATTTTCACAAACAATTATTTTAAAAAATACAACAACTTGCATTGATATCCAAATATATTGATCATCATTCTTTGTTGGAACTATTTTCAGTGCTCGAGCTACTTCCATGACTTGGGTTACTTGGTCAAATGTTTTGTTGATTGCCTCGATTGTTTTCCTCTTCTTCAAATGATTCCCTCAAAAAAAAAAAGAAAAAAACGTGTAATGAGTGTATCTACATTGTTGGGAATAATGAAAATTGAACTAAATAATATACATGAATGTAAATAGAAGCGAGACATACCTTATCAATAATTGAGTCTTGAATGATACACATTTTTTCAAAACCAAATCTCATGCTTTATGTCATCAAATCTTCTATTGGCACATTTCCATACTTTGTTTCTTACAATTTTTATACCCCATAATAAATCATAGATTTAATATAAAACAATTTTTTGTTCCATTAATTATAAAATTAGAGAATTAAAACAACACAAGATACTTACAAATTCCACGATTAATTTTTGGTATGCTAACAAATAATCACAACCCTTACGTAACCCAATTTTAATCAATTCTTGTGATGCCTCTTCTTTGTATGTTAGCACATGTTTGAAGACTTTCAAGGATGTCTGTTGTAAAAAAAATTAAAATATACAAAAAATGAAATCTTAAGTTAATGTTACAAGGAAATAACAATTACTCACAAACTTTGCTATCAACCATTTTCTTCCGTGTCGTCTTGTTTTATGTGTGGAATGGATTTCATTTTGTTTTCTTTTCTACAAGAAAATACTTGAAAATTAATATTTAATGCTAAATTATTTATTTATATGTACCTAATAGAAAATTTCAAAGATTCCATACATTTGAAGAACATTTTTGTTTAGATGTCTCCTCCTATGATGCAATTATGTCCATTTCTTTTACTATCTCCTTGTACACTTTTTTCGACATTCCTACTAGCATATTTTGGATATCAACTCGTCGATCCTTTGAGATTTTCATAATCTTTCTCAAAAAGTAACATGCCAATAAACTATTTTTACATTGATATATGAAAACTAAATATAAAAAAATTGATATTAATAAATGAATGGTTTGTAGTAATATATACATATTCTATAAAAGAATTTTTAGGAATATTACTTTTTGAATGACTATTTTTGTTGTTGTATGTTTTTGTTATTGCAAGTCCTCCAGGTGTCATTAACCATTTCTCTTGAAACGCTCTGTGCAGTTTAGATATAACTTGGTTATTGGAATCATTGGATCACTTTATGTATTGTAAGTGGAAAGTACATCTATACATTTGTTCAACTATATGCCTTGTAGTTTTGTAAAAAATTCCCCCCCTTTCATTAACCTCCAACACCATTTCAGATGAGCTAAGGACCAATTCATCATCATTTACATATTCTATAATTTAAACATATGTGAATTAATACATTGTTTGAAATATATTATCTAATATTTTTAAGTATATTATTAATGAAAATTCAAAAAAGAACTCATATGGAATCTAGAAATTTTTTCATTCCCCTGATTCTTCCTTTTGCAATTTTTTCATCAAGATTCTACGCTTTTATGCACTTAGATCAGAATGAATCTTATTGATATTCTTCAGTTTATGGCTCTGTATGACACACACTAACCAATACATATTAGTTAAACTTACATATAGTTCAAACATATTGATTTTATATAGAATTTACAAAGAACTTGTCTTTTTAACATATTAAATTTGTACAAAATTTATAAAGAACTTGTCTTTTTTGCATTTTTGGATGTGTTATCATTGTATCGATCAAAATTTGTGATACTTGAACTATTCTCACACATTTTTTAATCAATACATATCATGTACCATTCAATACACAATCCATTAAATATATTTTATAAATAAATCACATAATTCTATGCAAAAAAAAAGCATTTTCGGTGGGATTTGATAATATTAAAAACATATTTTTTAAAAACTATAAATTACAATGGTGTGATATGTATCGTTATCAACACTAATACAATCGAAAAAAAAATGAAAAATAAAAACCATGAACAAATAAAATTACACATAGATGAACAATTTTTTTTAATTATGTTGCAACATTACCGATGTGTTTTATCTGAAAACACGTCAGTGTGTTAGATTCAATCAGACACACCTATTACCTGAAACCATATTTTTTTAAATGTGATAGGTCCAAGAGGGTTTGCATCCGATGCATCACATGTCAAACACTTTTTATATGAAAACATAAATCCATTAAATCTAAAACACCTAAAATGAAAAGTTGTAATTATGAAGTGATAGAGGGAGTTAAACACTAGGGTGAAATTTTGCAGTCACGTAAGATAGAAGAAGCAAGGGTTTAAGGTAAGTATGAATATTTTTTAATTTCTTTTCTGAATTTTAATTAAATCTAAATAGAGATACAAATTGTAAAAAAAATTATTATTAAAATCAATAATAAAATTTAAAATTTTTACTATGCACAGTTTTGAGTGAATCACAAAAACCTTCAAATTGTGATTTTTTGAATAATTTTGTTTCTCCAAATGGATTTTGAATGAATCACTATACCCTTCAAATTATAATATTTTGAATAAGTCTCTTATTCCAAAGTATTGATCTGCTGCTCCATAATGCTCCCCTGTATGTCTCTCTTGCAAATATCTCCCTAGTAAATTTTGGAAAAATAATAAAATACTGAATAACTTAATACCCAATAAATATTTTATGAAAAGAGTTTTAAATGAATCACCATAATCTTCAAATTCTAATCTTCTGAATAATCTTTTTGTTCCAAAGTATTATGTTGCTCCACAGTGCTCTCTGGTATGGCTCTCTCGCAAATCTCTCCACTATAAATTTTGGTAAAATAATGAAAAAGTGAATATATTTTTACTATTTAAATGACTTTATGAAATTAGATTTTAAATTCCTGCTCATTTTTCAATTGTAAAAAAAAAAAGGTCACAACTTTTTTTTAAGTTTTTTGAAACCTCGATGCATCTATTAATATAATGGACCGGTGCATTTTTGTATAAAACACACTGATTCACTTAAATATTTTGAAAAATTGATATCAAATAATTATTTTTTATTTATTTACAAACCAGTGTGACTCGCAAATAAATTCCCTGGTGCTTTATATTGTTATATACACATCGTTGTGTGTTGTTTAAATAAGTTCACCATTATGCTTTCAAAGTGATATGAATTTTTATTTGCAATCAAAATAATATATTCATCTTAAATTATATTTTAGGATGCATCCACATGACTTGTATTACTCCATAGTATACATTTTCTACTTAAAGTCTCCTTATTCTTAAAACATTATTGTTGATTTTCCTCAAATGCAGGGAGAAAAGTTTATAATATCAAATGGACAATTCTTCAAATTATAGCCCATTCCATATTGCTCAAAGTCCATAGCGGAGTTCTCCCTTTCCATTTCCTGCAAGTTCATATTTTATTTATATTTTGATTATCTAATTGAATTTAATTTTTTTATCCTTGTCAATCTGAATAAAAATGTATCAAAATTTGCAGGATCCTGATTCAGAATCGAGTTCAATTGCGGATAATATTCTACCAATTCAAAAATTTTAGAAGCTCTTATCAGGAGCAACATACCGCAAGCAGTTGTTAGATGAAAATGGACAACCGCTTTACCTTGCCAATACTAACATGCCATCTTCCAGCTACAATCTCGAGTCAACAACGGTAATAATTGATGTTGGGTATAATGTGATTTGAAGAAACCAGTTGCATTTTGCTTACTAATATCATCGATGTACTAATGTTCAATATTTTTGAAATTAGGATTCTAATGATGAGAGAACTACCTATCATCTTTCGTTGCACCCCACTACAATGTCAAATCGAGAGAAGGATGCAATAAGAGCACAAATCGGAGAGGAAACATACCAAGAATGGTTTAATCAACCACCTATTCAATTGACACTACGCTCAAATTCACCAATTAGGAATGAATACAACAATAGTATTTCTTCACAAGTTGGCAATGGAGTCAATGAAATAGAGGTTGGTATCGATGATTATTTACGGGATACAACTACCATAGAGACAATGTTGTTATATGAATTCCAGAACCATGAGTGAGGGTATGATGCTCATATCACTGATACCTTATTCAAAACTTTTAAATTTGCTTCTACCATCCCTCTATTTGGACCTATCCATTCAAATTCTACTCAACTGGGGACAACAATGTTACGATACAACTTGAAATCAAATTTTGGAATGTCAAACGCATGTTTCTCGACAATATTGAGGTAACTAACCATCATTAGGTTTGTATAATTTGAGAAATATTGTCAAATAATAAACATTAAAAATGATCAATTTTATGAACTTTAAATGACATTGTACATTTATATTTCCCACTAACTGAAGTTTATTCAAAGATAAGGTTCTTCCTAGTGATAATGTATTTCCCGGTAGCTATGAAGAGGCAAAGTGGATATTGAAAATATTGGGTGTTTAGTACATGTCATATCATGCATGTCCTAATGATTGTATTATATATAGAGAAGACTATGAAGACAAAGAGATATGTCCAAAATGTGGGCATGAAAGATATCATAAATCAAATAAAAATGGTAAATCGCATGGTCCTCCTCATAATATATTGAGGAACATGTCTATAATCCCAAGGATTCAAAGGATCTTTTGTTGCAAATAATCAGTTATGTTGCAGGGATTTCATGCCTCACACAGAAGTGATTCATGACTTATGTGAATCCTAACATATTCAATAGCCATGAAGCATATAGAGGATATATGGCCCTAAAAATTCCAGGATGAAGTAGGAATTCTATGACTCATCATAACTATCGATGGCATCAACCCATATTTCATCCAAAAAACCAACTATTATGTTTGGCCTGTAGTAGTGATCAATAACAATATCTCCCCATGGTTGTCCGTGAAGAATGAACATCTTATGTTGGCTCTTATAGTCCCTGGTAGAAGACAAGTGAAGAATATGGATGTCAACCTACAACCATAGGTAGATGAATTGAATAAATTATGGGAAGGGATACATGTATACGATGTATCAATACCCATCACAATATAGAGGAGTTTTACATTGTATGGAATGTGTGCTTACACCACACATGATTATCTAGGCTTAGGATTTTTCTCTTGTAAATTACATGTTCATTGATTTGTTTATATACGTAACAATATTGATTTTCATTGATTGTTCTGATCTTCGATGCAAACATGCTCTGTATACATTAATACTTTCACAGGTCTTGTAATAGAAGGTTATCATGGATGTAAATGTTGTGGACCTTATCTGAATATTAGGTGGTACAACCACCTACAAAATCTAGTGTATGACTACTCCAGGCTATTCCTCCCAGAACAACACCCTTAGAGAAGAGAAACATTTACATTCAATGGAAAACCAAAGAGAACCCAAAGTCCTGCAATAATGACACCAACAAAATGGATTAGGGCATATGAGATAGAGAGAGAAAGAGAAGGAGACTACATAAATGTTTGGTTCAAATGGCATGCCTATGTTGAATGATCTAAAATTCTTCAATACCTATGTTGAGAAATTTCCAATTGGGATGAAAAGGAAATATCTATTTTATGAGCTCCCATGTTGGGAACATCTTAATATTTCCAACTTACTAGATCCCATGCATATATTTAAAAATGTTTCATCTTATTTATGTAGGCACATATCATTAAAATAAAGTGACACATTGGTTGTTAGGAGAGATATTATTTCTTCAAAAAGTAAAAATAATGATTGTCCAAGAAAAGAAAGAAGAGGAGAGGTTGGTCCCACTTGGTCTTTCAATCAAGGTGATGTCTCATGGATATTGAATAAATTTGATCTTTCTTTCGAAAAAAAATTATATTGGATGTGAAGGTGCATTCTTTATATTGGTCTTCACTATGGAGTGGATTCACTATGAAAGGCCATTTGTTGGGGTTAAAATCACATGACCATTTGAACCTTCTAAGAATATGTATGTCAAAAACATGATTTTAGTATTTGTTTTATAAATTCAAGCCATGGGATAAAACATAATTTTTTTTATATGTGTTTAATTTGTAGGGCCATTATCCTATGCTTATGCATGGGTGTGTGAACCATGAATTCCCCCAGGACCTACGATTTTCCATATCTAAATTATCTGCATTTGTACATTGGATCACATCAAAGGATATTCATATGGCTAACATTCCACGGGGGCATCAAGAGATAGCTAAGATTTTTTGTATGTTTGAGAAGGAACTGATGATGAGTTTCATAGACTTCCAGATTCATTTTCTAATTCACCAAGTAGATGAGGTTGAATTAGTTGGAGTGGTAGCATGTCATTGGATGTTCTTCTTAGAGAGGTACCTGAATAAATTGAAAGGATTTGTCCGACAACGGGAAAAACCAGAGGAGTCTATAGAAGATGGATACATATCATACGAGTCCTTCTATTATGCCAGTGAGTACATCAAGAAGATCGACAACACACCAAGTGCGGTGATTTGGGATGATGAAATGGATGAAGATAAAAGAGAAGGGAAGATTCTCCAAACGAATGGAAAAAGGAACTTGATAACGAGTAAGTGACTTATAGTTTGTCAAATTTCTACACAGTAACTAATCACACTGAACTTCATAATGTATATTTTGATATGATACATACTATATGTCGATTTGATTTCATGAATACACACACACACACACACACACACACACACACACACACACACACATCAGTGGATTCAGAGATTGAGGCCATCTTTAAATTCATTATTTACAATTCAAAGGCATCACAACCATGGGTCACATTGTACAAACAGAAGAGGAGTAAATGGGATAGTGAAAAGAAAGAATTTAGATGGTTGAATGGTAGAATAATGCCTTATCTTGGTCATTTCAAATAAAATATGCCAATGATATGCCCCAATAGTAGGGTTGTTGACCAAGTCAGAGAGAAATACGGTGCATCTAGTCATTACCTACATGTTGAAGAGGATGCACTAAACATAGGGATTGGGTGTAGAAACTCGGTAATAATCTCTTTTTGTACAGTTTTAACTTCATAATGCATCTTTGAATTGTAAAATCATATTTTATTGGTCGGCTTATTAGACACATGACACTAAGAATTTTTCACTTTTTTATAGGCGCATTTGTTCCCATCTATGTGGGTATATGGAAATCATTTTCTCACAGAAAATGTCAATTATGGACGCATGACACAACATTGTGGAGTGGAAGTTGAGTTCGACCAATCTAGTCATTCTAGCCACCATGATCAAAACCTAATACAGAGGACGCTAGGTTATGTTGGAAAGATACAAGAGATAATTTGAGTGGACTTATCTTCTTTCCAATGTGTTATTTTTAGGTGCAAGTGGTGGGACACCTTTGATCAGAATAATTTAAAGGAATATCATCATAGTGGGATGATATGTATCAACTCTAGAAAGATGTGGGATGAAGCTAAGGAGAATTATGTTTTCCCAAAAAACTACAACTAACTGGTTTTTACCCAAATGTGTTGGATAGGGATTGGTGGTTCATATTAAGACACGACCCTAGATCCAAACATATCTTTGAGAACAACAGTGTTATCATTCCAAGCAAGGAAGCTAATGAGGGTGATGACAAGAAAGAGTGATATGTACATGTTTTATTTCATCATTAATATTGTTGTTGTATCTTTTTGTTATCTTTATTTCACTATTTATTTTTTATTCATCTTGTGACAAAGGAAATGTTAAGTTAATTATAAAAAATCTTTAAACAATTTTAGTTGGTTAACATTCAGTTTGATGCATAATGTGTTTGTCTTTGAAATTATTTGTGATTGCATCGAAGAATTGATTGATATATAATTTTATATTGTTATTTGAACATATTTATATGTCGTTGCATGTTTAATTATATAAAATTTTAAGAATTATTATCATGATAAATTCATAAGAATTATTATCATGTTCAAAAACGGCTCAAGATATTAGATGTTTGACCCTTTACCATGTTATAGAAGCATTGAGACCTCAAAAAGAGTATAGTAACAATGGTGCACTTAGAATTTTGATGTGTATAGAAGGTGACCTTTATCCACTTATTAACAATACTCTTACCCTTGGACACACTCAAGCACTTGTATAAATAAGTTGTGTTAGTCATATGACTTTGAGCCTTATATATCTTAGGGAAATAATTTTAAGATTTGCATTGTAATTCTTTGCTTGAGCATTTGAGTTGTGAATATTGTAAACCATGCATGAGTTATTTCACT
>JASDQU011312254.1:24940-41474 GCA_032191745.1 Picea mariana
GGCACGCAAATCTAGACTGCCTGGTCTTTCTTGATGCTTACCACGGGTGCGTTATCGCCCGAAACTTTGGACAAGTGGGTTTTTACCCCTTTCTTTTGTATTCTACCCCCTATGCAAGAAATATCGCTAACACATATGCCTCAAAGTTCACTAAAGAAACATCATTAGTAGGAGGTTTTCACTCACCTTCTACAATCTTCAACAATCTCTACTTCATCAACACGTTCCATATCAAAAATTTCCAAATGAAGTAATCATTTCCATCCAAGTTGATGTCTATTAAGGGAATTCTTGAAGAAGTAAATGAAATTCTCCCAAATCCTTCATAATATCCAAGATTCTTTTACTTTGATATGGATACATGGATTTCCATGATCATATTAAATTGGGCTCTGACTACATGTTGCAAATGAGGAGGAATCCTTGTTTGTGTTAAAATCCTATGTATTTCTTATCCCTTTTGGGACATGCTTATCAATATTTTATGCGCTTTGATAAATACTTTCAACCTTACTAAATAAATCAACTCTAACACAATTTTTTTTTAAGGTTACATAAGATATTCATCCAAGTTCAACACAACATGATCCTCTTCTAGAATATTTGATTAGACTACACATGTACTAGTTGTACAACAAACAAAACCAATAAATGTTAGAAACATCACTACAAGTACAATAACACATTTCTCATATGCCAACAAAAATAATTCTAGATAAAATTTAAATAATAATATACCTACTGTCACAAAAAAATAACTATGTAAGACACCGAGCCCCTTAAGTAATTTTTAAGGGATGGGGTATTAACATTTTTGTTTTCCTTAACCATATTGAGGCCTCTTCTTGAGGGAACCATCATCTTCTACTCATCAAGAGCTTCCTGATGACCGTCAGCATGCTAAAAACCAAGCTCTAGATCAAAATTTATGGCTATCCAAAGTCTTAGACCTTCTTGGTCAAAGTCCACATCACCACCATGTGGCTCCACATCACTTATGTCCTCAACTATGTGGCTTCAAAGTCTTAGACATTATTGGTCAAAGTCCACATCACCACCATGTGGCACCCATGTGGCTCCACGCCACCTATGTGGCTCCAAAGTCTTAGACCTTCTTGGTCAAAGTCCACATCACCACCATGTGGCAGCCATGTGGCTCCTTGTCACCTACCACCTGGACCATTGGAGCTTCGGCTTATCAACCTCGACCATACTACACTTATTCACTCTTTTAACCATTATTTGGTACCGATTCTCCAAGTTATCGTCCCACTGTGGCATCGACCCCCCACCTCATTGGCCCATAGGGGTACCGAGATATCAGTTCCCGGGTAAAAGAAACCTTACCACTTTGTAACTCCAATTCCCATTTTGGTGTCCCAATTGGCACCTCAAACACATGTCATTCCCACAACCTACCACCTATCATGACACGTGGCACTCATGATGTGTCATGAACCACTACCTTTAAATGAAAAATCCCCTTGACACATGGCATAAATCAAAACATGCCACATCACCTCCCACATGGACTAATGAGGGTGTACACATCATATTTCGACATACGGTCTCTCCTATTGGTTTCTTACATCTATTTGTTCTTCATTGGCTTAATAATTTCATCTAACGTCAACTTGACATCATTGACACATGTCTTTATTCACTCGTAGGATAAAACAGAGGGGGTTGGAACCCTTCTTCCAAACTGAGCTTAAGACCTCCATGAGGTTTATTAGACGCCCTTCCCACTAGTTTACCTCTGCACATGAGATTCCTTTCACATCTAATTTGTCCCTATGCACCCTCTCCTTCCAGTATCAGTTTCCTTCCAACAACGTCAAGATCGTGGTCCTCTTTTGCTCCAATCTAGGCTTTGGGTCTTCTCTGCTCTATCTCATATCTCTCCCATTAGTTCTCTCTTTCTCATCCTACACACACTCTTTTATTCTCTTATACCTCTCATGTATCCTTCTGAGACCCCTTTCAACTTCATGTATCCCTTGTACGTAATCACTTGGGAAGGTTATCGACCTATCCCCCCATTTTTTTCTATCAAAAGGAAATTATATCGTCAATCTGAGTGATTTTGAAATGGTACTTTGTGGTACCTTTGTCTTGTATCTTATCTTGTCCTAGCCATGTTTCCCATACTTTTATTCATAGGTGTGGTTGGGTGTTCAACTACCAACCCCTTCTTATTGACTGTTTGGCTTCAACTCTAAGCTAGAGAAATATGATTATTTCCTTCACATTATTCCTCAAGGTGGCTTGGGGTATTTTACACATGAATCCTCCTTATTTTCCTATTACTAATCCATATCATGGTATCATGGCCGGTACTTTAAGGATTCACCCATCAATCAACTAGTTGACAGTTTCCAAATAAACAAGAATACAATTATAATGTTTATATATCATGGCATGGAAATCATTAGACATGATTAATTACATATTGGGGAATATATGGATATTACAATCCACTCCTCCTTAAAGGAACACCATCCTCAGTGTTATTTTCATCTCAGTAACATTTTCCATGTCTTAATCTTTCAACTACTTCTGCAATGTTGTTCCTCTTCCTTCTCTGGTTCTTTTCCCAGACTCTTGGCATTTATCACATGCCTACACAAATTTGAAACAATAAGCATATTAATCCCAATTTTATGAAAAAAAAATTATTATTGTTCATAATTTCAGTAGGAAATTTACACATTAGCACAATACTTGTCTGTGGAGTTCATGGATCTTCATCCATGTGGTTGTCACATTTACTTGGCTCACTATTTTCCTTGACATACCCATTGTACTCATGATCCCAATCAAAAATTTATGATATATATTGAACTCTTCTCTTCCTTTTGGTCACTCACCTTCCAGTCTCAAGCTTGGGCATCCCCCTCTCTGCTATACATCCCCTCGAGCGATCCATCTTTCCTATCAAGGATTTTTTTCACAAGAAAAATTTTATAGACTTCACTGAGTATTATAACTAAGGTTTCTCTATATGTTTTTTTGTTGAGGCATCTCTCAGACCCATGTTACCAAATAAAAACATTCTTTGTGGTGATCATGGCATATCATAAGGTTCTCATGTCACAATCAATATCCATTTTCATTCTTTCTAGCTTGAAAATCATCATATGTCCCTCCAAGATAGATATTTCGTGAGATGTTATCATTAGTTTAATCAAATTTTTCAAATATATTACCCATAGATTTAAAATTTCACAATCCAATTTTCAAATATGTTCCATACAAGAACCACATTCCACAATCTCAAGACTTCTTTCCCTAGGAAGTTTGGCTCTATTTTAACAAGCAGGCTTTGGTATTCCTTATTGGATTACATCAGTTCCATTTCCAAGACCCTTCTTCCTACAATTCATTCTTCACACATCCAAACAAATTTTTATTTCTCATGCACATTATACTTTCATTGGACACTTGGAGTGGCTCACAAACAGTTTCCAAAATTTTTGTATGCTAACAATTTCATTACATTCATCTATTCAATGATATAAAATAAAATGAATTTTCATTCTAAACAAATGCATCATTTTGACATACCCATCCTTTTAAAATCCAATCACTTATCATATGACTTTAACTAATGTGATAATATCCATGGCCACATTTACACACAATGTATTGTGGCATTCATTTCTGATTACCATCGTTTATGTTAGGTACTCTTCCATGGTGCATTGGAACTCATCCAACCTCTCAACACATGGATTATTTATTCATATTCATTTTTACGACAAGACTGTTTTTCCTTCTTTGAGTTGATCATGACCTCAAATCAACATACATTTTATGAAATTAAAATTTCATATGAATGCATTCCATCATTCTTTCTTTGTTGAAAATCAAGGTGCCAGTATTGATGGCCACCCATGTTTCCTATCTTTATTATTTCAAAGTTATGGTAGGAAATTAGAAGGTCCTCCTTCTGTAACGACAGTCCAATACCCACCTTCTTTCATACAACATGCATTTCCTCAATGCATTCAATCAGCATGTTGGTTATGAACAATCTTGTTCCCAATCATTCTCAATTGGTCAATGCATTCATGATACATTTGTTCATGAATGTATTGCAAGGACTTCAATCATCCTTGACTACTAGAGGTTTTTCCCTCTATCATTCATATTATTTTCCTAAATCTTACCCTTCTTGGGTGTCAATGACATACAAAAACCAATTAAATTCACATGCATATAATCAAGATATAAAATATTTTAGGAAGGATTCTTACCCAATCCATTTCAAACCTCGTGATACATAGCCATGAATTCTTTATACTTTTTCTGGCTTCCAACACCCTCTTTGATATTACTTCATCATTGGTACTTCATGGGGACTCCCAAAGTCCCTTCATCAATCGTTTCTACAACATCTTTCTTGTATTCTTCCTCTACTTGAGTTTTTCCACCATTGGCAGTTTTCCTTCCCTAATAGCTTCAATCTTCTCCTACACACAACATGCATCATCACAACCACAATTATATTAGTTGTAATGGGAAATAAACAAATGCATGTATCATAGCATTTAATTCAACAAATCCATTTTCAGATATGTCCTAGCATATCTATGTGCACTCTACCACATTATCCTCAATGTTGTCACTAGTGAAATCACAAAATATTCCAGTTATTTTGATATCCTACAGCCATCAACATTATCGTGTTGTAATCATCCACACATTACTAGCATTTCAGTTTTCTCATCCCAAAGAAACATAATAAGCAATAATAAAGTAGTTAAGGGACTCTTCCCTTTTCCCATCTCCTTTACACAATAATACATTTTCGGTTTTAATGAACTATTTCCAAGGCTTCACTACCTTTGAATAACCTGGCTTTTAGCCATGGTCATTATTTTAAACATATTCATTTCTTTATTTTCCTTTTCTTTCACAACTATTCTTTTTAAGTTTTAAACTCTGTGAAACAAATCAGATTTTTAAAGTGAGTAAAGTGTTCCTCCTTTTTCTCATTTATTGTCTATGCAATTTATCCCCTTCTAGATCTTCCTACTCTCTTCCTTTAGACGTCTCAATCAAGTTCATCTAGAATTTTCCTGGATATAAACATCTTACTTATAGTAGGAATATTTAGTTTACAAATTAATTATGAACTAGTGAATTATACACATTTACCAAAGAGAAATCATATTGGTCAACATTCATTTGCATGTCTCTTATGCATGCATTACCTTTTAAAATGTAATCCATGATTCTTGTAACAATAAGTTTTGCAATCCACTGTCTAATTCTCAGCAATCATTAAGGTTATGACTTTGTTCTCTTGATAGAGTTATCGCATATTAAGGTTATGACGTTACAATTTTATATGCATATTTATTTAAATCATTTTAGTCATGATTTGTTCACAATACTTTACATGAAATTCTCAAAGGAATGATCATATTTCCTTATATTCATAACAAAATAGAATACTTTCTCATTTATTATTTTATGAAGTTACACTATTTTTCTTGAGGATATGGAACACATCGTCCTCAAACTATTATTCCATAAAAATAATCAGACCCTCCAACATAAGGTCAACCATGCATCCATGATATTACTCAGAAATGGAAAGTACACATCTTTCCTCATAGCCTAATTGATCAGGTAATCATACCATGCCTTTAGTATACATGTACCCATGCATCATACATGTGCATCACTTGCACATTTCTATATAACTCCTATTCATTTATTTGATTTTTTTTTCCTTACATCATCTTTTTTTGATGAGAACTTATAGTCATCCACATGATTAGTATGACAAACATATTCATATCTACCTTCATACTAGGAAACCCTATAACACATTCAATCCATGCACTCAAGCATATACTTACATACATAGATATTCAGAATACAAGTTCATTGTTTTCACCCTTTTTCCATGTCATTCACACAAATTGACATTTAAAAATTCCATGTTATTCCTCCCTAGGATATTACAACCATTCATATGAAAATTCCCATAGGGATACTCATAATTATGCTTCCCTCTTTCCATGAAAACAACCAATAAGAGACCACTCTTTCCCAACTGCTATAAAAGCATCCCAGAATTCAGAAAATACAAATAGGTAATTACAACATTACCCAAGATAGAAACATAACAATTCCAGTTTCTCTTCCTACCTCAAACCAATCTTGGTCAATAGAGCTCTACCAAGGAAATCCTTTCCCAGATTCCCTCTTATTGTTGCATGAATATACTATGCCATACCCATATGGCTACTATTCACCTCTAGATGTAAATCTAACCCATTGGTCTTGTAAAAGTTCCCAATCATTTTCTTTACCATATTCTGGATCAACTCCTTCATTGATCTATTACAACATTAATCTCATAGGATTATATACAAATATCATTATCAAAATTTTATTCATGTTAATAATTCTCCTGTTGATACTAAATCGCTCTCACTTAAAATGTCCATCAGGATACCATACTTCACAACCCATTACATGTTATAGAATGTTTATTTTCATGTTGCATACATGATTACTCATTATTATGTGCATTACAACATACACACATATTGAATTTTCATGCATAAACAAGTACTCGGTTCAATAGAGATATGCAGTTATGTACAACCATGAGCTCATAAACTTTCTCATATTCCCATATAATTACTCTACCTCATTTGTTTTATATAAAGGTTAACTTTAATCCACAAGACTCCTCTTTCCTTTTCCTATTTGGATTATTCCATCAACAAGTTTCATTCATTATAGGTCCAATAAACTGACCTTACAAATTTTCCATCAATCCTCTAAACACAAGGAATTGTAGATACATGGCTTTGTCTATTTATTTAATCAACAATCATAATTGTTAGGTATTACATTGGCCCATTCTTACAAGAACAATTACAACCACCAGTTCATTCATTCTATGAACTTAAGCAACCCTTAATAGGATTTTTCATTTTATCCATTCACATTCATCCATTAATGCTTATCAACATATTCTCACTCATGTAGGAGAAACTATCAATATATATCGCAACAACAGTTTTTTTGTTGCAAGAAATCCGAAAAAAATAAATAAATTTAAATCTATAGTCCTTCTTCTCAAGGAACTTGCACAGATAATAAACACGATTTTAATGTAGATAAATTATTTCCAATAGGATCATTTTTTCCTTGTTATACCAATCACGTGATTGATTTCTGGCCCATCTAGTCTTGGTGTTTGAACTCTGTTGTCATACCACTTTGTACAACACACAACCCTCTAAGTACCTTTTAATGGATAAGGTATTAAAATTTCGTTTTTCCTTAACCATTTGGAGGCCTCTTCTCAAGGGAACCATTACCTTCTGCTCATCAATATATTTCCAACGCCCATCACCATGCTCAAAACTGAGCTACAAATCAAAATTTATGGGCTTCCAAAGTTTTAGACCTTCTTGATCAAAGTCTACCTCACCGCCACATGGAACCCACATGGCCCCATGTCACCTATGTCCATTGACAAGCATCTTACATGTCATAACACATCACCTCCTAATGCCAATCTGGTTGTTGGCATGGATGTTGTCATGGTACATACTACCTGGCCCACCAGGCCTTTGGATTATTGGCCCCAACCATACCACACTTATTCACTCTTGTAACCATCCTATGATACCCTATTCTCTGGGTTATCGATCCATGAGGGAAACGACCCATTGACCCATCAGGGTACCGAGATATCAGTCCCTGGGTAAAAAACAAATTTCCATTTTGTAACTCCAACGTCCTGTCCAATTTCCTAGTTGGCACCTCAGACCGTGATGTTGCCACGACATGCCACCTAGTATGACACATGACACTCATAATGTGTCATGAACCACTTCTTTTAAATTCAAAATTTCCTTGACACATGGCATAACCCACAACATGCCATGTCACCTCCCATGTGGACTAACGAGGGTGCATGTGTCATCGCCCGACATATAGTCCCTCCTCTCGGGTGTTAACATTTGTTTATTATTCATTAGCTTAATCATGTTACCTAGCGTTGTTGACACATGTCTTTATTCACTCGCAAGCTAACAAGGAGGGGGGGCAGAACCCTTCCCCAAAACCTTGCACTACTAGGCATCGACATATTGAGACTTTCCCAAATGAAATCGTGTCACGACAATCTTCCTGGGTCTGGTACTCTGGGTGCTAAAATCCCTCATGTGCTTAGTTACAAGATTGACGGTTGAGATATCTCAAACCATAGATCTAATGGTTTTTTTTGAAGGATGTCAATGGACAGATTTAGTCCTGATGGAACCCACACTTATATCATCGACTAATCAAGCACTAACATGTGTTGTACTTGAACATGTAAGCTTCCACGTGGGAATATCTCATTATTTTGACGTGTCTAACTTCGTGAGAAAAAGGGGATGGAACCCTGCATGAGAACCCTACCTCATCAAGATATTGGTCCATTAGGGAAATAGTATCCCTAAGGAAAACCATGTTTTCAAAGCCTTTTTATTCAAGGGTATGATTGCATTCTCGCAACAGAGATCAACGACAAAGATCTATCCCCCTCAAATCCAACGATAAAAAATTAAAGGCACCCATCCAAATGTTTCTCTCCTAACAGAGGTCCCACCTAGATTCACCCACCAATCAAATACTGACAAGTGCCACTCCCCACAACACCATGGCTACCATGTTGGCACAACACATCATCATGACATCACATTTTCTCTTGTTTATAAGGGGAGGGGTGGAACCACCATTGGAAACCTTGAGCTACCGAGTATCGGGTTTCATCCATTTGATATGGCCTACCCCATAGTATATCTTTATTCCCTAGGGGTCCAACATCCTGATTACCTAATACCTTCTCCTAGGGATAATTTTAAGGATGAAAATTTGTATTAAAATGTAGAAACTTGGGCTAATATTGCTAGTTCTTAATATGAAAAATGTAAAATGTTTGAGGATACTTTTGTAAATATATTAAAATTTCTAAGGATTTTATATAGTTTCTATAATATTTTAGTGATTTTTGAGGTAAAATAATTTTATTCTATAGAATTGTGGCAAATCATTTTTCAAAAAAATGGAAATTGGTGAATCATTTTTGGGGGAAAAACATGGAAAAGTAGCCCATTTGTGAAATTTATTCCCTAAAATCATCTATTCCTTCTCATGGCTCCTAAATGTCTAGCATGATTGGATGACGATCATTCGATTCCTTCGTCGATCCAACGGCTCCCAAGTCTCGCTGGTTATCACATGAATTTAAGTGGGTTACAGTTTAATTTTGGACTTAGTAGTCCTATGGTATTTCATTACATTGGTCTATTGGGTTATTGTATTGGTTCCCTCAAGCTCTTACTCCTCCAACAAAATCCTTTAGTCTCATAGACCCTCCTTTCTCTTAAACAAGGAACACCTAGAATTTTGTGGCCTTCTTCGACCTCCAACACACAAGTCATATAGTTAATTCATTATCTCCTTTGAGAAGATTTACAATGCTTCATTCTATTCAAGAATCATCACATGATTCTTTCCAATATATTTGGTTTCTTATGATAGGGAACCCATTACAATAAATATATATATTTATATCACAATGAACACAAGAAAGCAGAGGCTCAAGTTCATTTATTTTGTCTCAAAACAATATAAGAAGTTTGTAATCAGTTGTGCAAGGCATGCATCATTCGTGGAGATCCATAATCATTCAAATGCAAGGACTAGCCAAGAAAACAAGTATCAGTACCACAAAATCAGGAATGCACATTCATGACACAAATACAGGCATCCAACTCTTTATTTTAATCCATATACACTTAGTATATAAATACTTGTCTATTTCAAGTTGTAACCATCCAATTGACTATGGGTGTATGCTTTTCCACCCAACCATAGGCTCTGATTTCTCAGGAACTTCAGAAATAGGCCACCCTCATGTCAGACCATGATACCACCAGGTGATTTTTCTCACCATTCACTCATCAAGTCAAGCAAAAAACTTAGGAGGTTACTCTCCCCCACTCTTCTGACAACAACGAAAGTCTCCCTTCTTCCCAACTAATCTTAGGAAATCCATGGGTTTTATCAAATTCCCTTGCTGCTAGTTTACCTTTGCACATGAGAGTCCCTTCACATCTACTTTTTCCCTCGACTCCCTCTCCTTCCACTTTCAATTTCCTTCCAATAGCATCAAGCATGTGGTCCTCTTTTGCTCCAATCTGGGCTTTGGGTCGTCTCTGCTCTAGCTCAAAACTCTCCCATCAGTTCTCTCTTTCTCATCCTACACACACTCTTGTATTCTCTTCTACCTCTCATGTATCTTTCTGGGACCCCTTTCCCCTTCGTGTGCCCCCTACATGTAATAACTTGGGAAGGTTCTCAACATGTCCCCTCATTTTTTTTATCAGAAGGAACTTATAGGGTCAATCTAGGTGATTGTTAAATGGTACTTTGAGGTACCTTTGGCTAGTAGATTCTATTGTCCTATCCATATTTCACATACATGTATTCATTGGGATGTTTGGTTATTCAACTACCAACCCCTTCTTATTAATTTTTTAACTCCAGTTGCAAGCTAGAGAGATATGATTAAATTTCCTTCACATTATTTATCGAGGTGGCTTGGGGTCTTTTACACATCAAACCCCCTTCTCTGCCCCTTACTAATCCCTCTCATGCTATCATGGCCAGTACTTTAAGGTTTCACCCATGGCATGGAAATCATTATACATCATTAATTACATATTAAAGAAGATAGGGGTATTAGAAACTAACAAAAGAATGTGAAAAAAATATAACCATTATTATTGAAAAACTACAAAATGTACAATAGGGCTACATAAGGTACAATAATACCTCTAGGGAAATAATTTCAATTGCATCAATTTACAAGAATATGACTCACAATAAACATTATAGCATATGTATCACCACAAAAATCCCTTACAAATTATGGTTCAAAATGATTTACAAAACCGGGGTCACTCCTCAACGTATTCAATCTCTTCTCTATGCATCCCCCTACTCATGCTTATAATATTTTTTTATCAAATCATTTCATATACAAAATTTACAATGATCAAGTTTTACTATGTCAAACAATAATTGTTTCAATGATTTTCTTGGTTAATTTTTATAGGATCAATGATGATGGTGACCTTTCCTATATTTTTGGTTATCATCTTTGAATTTACCAACTAACTAATATGTACAAGTCATAACGAATCCACCAAAATATTCTAGGTCAAAAATACATGCTTCACTATTAAAATGATGATATGGAAACTTTAACATGACTATATGTGTGTCTCACTTGTTCATACAATAATCGAAAAACCACTACACCCAAAACAAAATCATCAATCATCATGCTCCCAATAGTTATGGACATAAATTTTCCATTAATAGTTCTAAAAAATAAAACTGTGAAACCCTTTTTCCCATAGGATTTGGGCTTCAACTCACCCTTATCTTTACCACACCTCCCTTCCTTAAAACAAAACACCACCCAAAAACCATAATATAAGCTTTAATAGCCTTAAATGGCTAGCTAGTCTAACATCCTCTCCCAAAAAACTTTTCCACATGGCCTTGCCATATGGAATCAAGAAAAAGAAAATATAAAATTACCACACTAGCATTCTAGGTGCTTTAAAAAATGATTTTCATATGAGCAAGCAATGTGTTATCAATAAAATCAAATATATGCACAATAAAGTAGATGTGCTTTAAAAAAAAAATTCATATGAACACGCAATGTGTTATCAATAAAATAAAATAAAATATATGCACAATAAAGTAGATGTCCCCAAAAATAACATATAGTATAAAATTAAAATAAACACAGAAACAAATTTTCACATATTCCAAAAAGAAACTATTTAAACAATTTTGATTAAATTAAATAGGTCTGAAATAATCTTTATTTTTCTAAGATATGTCCATTCAATTCATTAGATGAGATAGTTACAATATTATTTGAAAACAAAATTCATTTTTTCCCATCAAAATAATTATAATTTATATTCCATTGTAGAATGAAAATCACATTTTTTTGGTGTTTGAAACACAATATCAAAAAAAGAAAGTATAGATACATATTGCACTTACAAGACTAAAAGTGCATACTACACTTTCTACATGAAAAATACATAATTAATGTACACATCATTTTTTTCCCTTCAAAAAATAATCCTCAATCCTTCCCTTTTTTCCTTCGTCTTTTTAGCATAATGACACTCCCTTGAAGAAGGAATAACAATAACTAATTGCAAGTTAGAAGACAAGAAATTTAGATTCATAAAGGGAACCAATTCCTTATCGAAATAAGAGGTATTAGTTTTGCAATGTTTCTTTATTCCACCTAAAGGGGCTTCAGGTACAAATACCACCCCCAAAAAGAAAATACTAGTATATATATATCTTCTACTCTATCCCCCAAGGAAGGATTGGAGTTCAAATTGGCACTCATGATTTCTTACTTACCTCATTCCAATGATCACCATTATCCAACATTGGTTCCTCTAGAAACTTTCATGTTTTCCTGGTAGAATGAACTTGAGCATGGGGACAAGTATCTTTTATATGTCATAGAAGTTGACATATCAGGAAATTTAATTATTTGTTCTCATAATATAAGACCTTTTGGTTACTCTCTCTCTTATCTTGTATTTTATCTGAGTTTATTGATCGAGGGTCCATGTCTGTTCGGGTTTCCAACAAATCCTCTAAACCTATCGGCCCTCCTGGTAAACTAGAAGGCAATGCAATGCACAAGGTGCACCACTCTGTCTCACCCGAGATAGTCTTAATGGGTGGCTACAATACTAATGTGTTTACAGTCAAGGATTGAGTGAGAGATATGATAATTGTGTACAGGGAGTGCTACTGTAACTTATCAACGCAATATACCATTATTCACGATTAATGAAAGAAAAATATTAACTCATTCATTTATCCCATTTATATCTACTAAGACAATAAATAAATACATGCATTTAATCTCATAACACATATGTTACTGTGTTTCACCCCTCCTGGGCTACATCCACAAAGATTTGGCTCTTGGCTCTTTTATTGTTGTCATGTTGTCATTATAGCGCTACGTGCTTTACAATTCCCTTCAACTGGGTTGGGATCTATAATGAGGCAGACTAGATCGCACCAGGATCCTCAGCCTGTGATCTAACCCTCAAGATCTAACCTCTTCCATCCTCTCTAGCTCAACAGATTACAAAGTTAGGTCATACAACAAGATATTACATATCGACTCGTTACAACAAATCTCTACAATAATGACTAGTGTTCATAATAATCGATGCAAAGCCCTTATGATACCTAAGTATCTATATTTATACATTTCTGGGTCTTCAACCATTACAATACATTACAAAAAACTTAACCCTATTATCNTCATTATGTCTTCCATGCATGCACGTGTGTTGTTCTCCCTTCAGCTATCACTTTCCTTGTGCATGCCTTCTTTCTCAAAATCATCTTTCCACTTTGGTCTGCCTCCAATAGGCCCCCAACATTGATGTGTGGCTTGTCCCTAGTAACCTAACCTTCATGTGTTTCATCAATCTCCTTGGTGATCGCTTGGAACTTTTCCTTGAGCTTTGTTGCTTATGTTTGTGCCTACGCAGTCTTTTCCTTGAGTGTGTCTACTATCTTTGCAGCAATTTCATCACTGATTAATCATGCACACTCTGCCTGAGTTTGTGATATATGTGTCTTGGCTTCCTCTTCCTATGCAATAACATCTGCCACTCTCTCTTGAAGTGGTTCCATTTGAGCCTGACGCTCCTTCTTCTATGTTTGCATGGTGGTGAGTTATGCCTGCAATTTCTTCATATCCTATGCCCCTTTGATGCGCTCAGTGGTAGGCATTGTTTTCTGCCTCTCCTTGAGGTCTTGGATAGATGTGCTTATCCTCTCTTATTCTTTTTCCCACCTTTGGACTTCTTGATCCTCCTCTAGCTTTGTTCAAAGTTGTGTTTCATTCTCAAACAAGTCGGTTGTTGTGCTAACCTATTGCTCTATCTCCTATAGCTCCTCTACTTCTTCCTTCTTCCTTTGCTCCTTTACTGTTGGTGGAGTGGTGGGTGTGAGTTTTTCTTTGAGATTCTCAATCTCCTTTTGGTATTGATCGATTACCTACGCAATATGATCAATCTTCTCCGTTGTTGTGAGTTCGTCCCTCTGCGCGGTGTTTGGAATTTTTTCATAAGTTCTTGCCACTTTATTCTCCAATCTATTCCTACTCTCCCTTTCCTCTCGGGTTTCAAACTTAGCCTGCTCTCATATTATTTCCAACATGTCCCACTTCTCCATTTCCTGATGTACTTCAACTAAGTTTGTGCGTGCCTGAGACTGTACCTCTTGGGCAATGCTAACCTGCAACCTGTGTAGAGATTTGGATGGTATCCACGACAATACCAGTTGGATTTGGGCTAAGTCATTCAAGGGTGTCAACCCAACAATATTGTCCATGCGCAACATACTGGGCGTAATGTGGAATGTTGCGTTCAGTTGCGGTATTGTATGGACTGTATCCCACTCTCCTTCTTTGGGAATTTCCTCTATTTGTAATGTTGATGGCCCTATTCCCATGCTGCCTGCTGTCTGCGCTTCCCCAATTTGTTTGAGGAGCTTCTGCGTGTTTGTCATCTCCTCCTAAATCCTGTCCTTGTGGTGCACAACATTGTCAAAATCATCAGCTATACAATCCTGAACCATTCAGGCTATCATTTCTCCATCATCCTTCATGAATGTGTACTTTGTAGGTGTTCTTTGCACCTTCATTTTCTTATGCATGCCTCCTGTCTTAGTAGTTGGTCTCTTACTAAGGCCTAGATCTTGGGGATTAAGACTTGGTGTGCTCCCTTGTGAGGCCTCAACCTGTTTCCATTGTTCTTGGGCCAACAATGTGTTATCTTTCTTCCCCTGCTCGGTCCCTATCTTAGTTGTCCCTTCGTTTGTCTTATTTGTTCTTGTCTGGCTCGTCCTTCGTTTCTTAGGCATTGGGACTTATTGAGGCTGTGTTTCTCCCTGCCCTACATCCTCTTCTATTGTCCTTTCTGATGAGTCTTAGGTGGGGATTGGAATCTTCCACTCGTCTTCCCAGTATTTGATCACCATGTCGATGCCACCCTTTGTGATACAGTAGCTAATTTGTAGCCACTGCTTATTAGGGTCCTTCCGCGCTTATATCCACATCGCATGTCACATGGTCTTGAATTTGGCGATATCTCAATACTATGCGACAACCTGTGGTGTTTTTCTCCACATGTTGGAGATGGACTCCTCCTGGTCACGAAGGTATCCTTTGAATACAACTATGTTCATTTTCTTGTGCTTGACATCTGACGCGACATCGAGTGATAAATACCTCGCTTCATAATTCATCTTGGTTCTAGTGTCGAAGAATGTGTAACTTGGTTCCTTCCATCCTACGATAGCTATCAACATGAGTAGCCATGAGTAGTGAAATTTTGTTCCGAGATCCTGCACATCCTTACAGTCATCCAGAAACAAATTCACGAGATACGGTGCCCTCAGTGCACTGCATTGCAACTGTGATGACCTCGACTGAAACTTCCTCCCTGTAGCACTTTCACAGCAGTTTGCAGGCCAAGATTTTTGCGTCCATCTGTGTTGCGGCATATTTGATCCTCTTGATTATGATTCCTCATGTCTCCTTGTCAGTACCATATTTCTTCTTCATTTACTATGCAAGTTTTTTCTCCTTTGTCTTATCATCGAGGAATTGCGTGGGGTCCATGCCCCTGGATGGAAACCCTATGATGTGCGCAATAATCTCTACGTCTATGGAGAGCTTGTCCAACCAAATGTCTCTGCCATGTGTGACTGCTAACAATTTTTTGCCACAACTGCTTGTGTTCTGTCCTTTGTGTTTTAGGATAAATTCGTGAGTGCGGACACAGACCAATCTCCCCAGATCCACCTGGATTTGGAACAAACCGTAACAGAATACTACTCTTTCCCTAGATCAGCTATTGAATGAACTAAGAGAAATGGATGACGGACATACCTTTTGAACGCTCTCCTTTAATATTTGTTGTTCCTCACTCTGCTATGATGCTCTTGCGTCGTTCCAATCACAACAACACAAACCAATCACAGCAAATGCATTAATCTATTCAATATCTAGTCTATACATGTGATCAAGGAATCATGTAATAAGATGACATCATCATTATGGGAAAGGGACATATTCATGTATTTCATTAACTGAAAGAGAAATATACAACCTGAGCCTTGATGTCGTAGATCTCCTTTTGATGGCTCCTAGCTTTGACACACACACTTGCTCAAGCATGAAGAGGTTGAAACACATATGATGACCTTGCTGTTGTCTTTGCTGTTGTAGCTTCAATCCTTCACATAGTTTTGCACAAGTTCTCCAATCAATATCTTGCTTCTTCTTCTAAATTCTAACCATTTCCATGAGAAATCCCCTCAATATATAGGAGAATATTGATTAGTTACCTGGATAGGGAATAAT
>JASDQU011312255.1:12275-22557 GCA_032191745.1 Picea mariana
ATCGGGGGGCTAAGGGGGAAGCAGAGTACCCCTAGCGATTAGATAGGAGGTACCGGTGAGGTCTTGGTGGTCGGCAAGCAGGAGTGGCAAGGAGCGCAGGACGTCCTACCAAGCGGGCGTCAAGGCAATGGTATGTGTTTTCTTTTACTTGTAGGATAGATTGCATTTTGTCTTATTCCGAGATCGGATTATCGTTTGTAATGGATTGAATGGTTGCTTTTATGTATTTACTCGGCGATTATATAGTATCTACTGTAAAAACATTTTTGGCACTTCCTTCTCCTCCCTGTGCGTGTTTACCTTGCTGTAATTTTCTCGCGCCCTGAGCTGATCAACCTTGGTGGGCCTTTCAATGACTTTGTTGGGGTTCTACGCATTCTCCTACTATGCACTACTTTTGAGTTTTGTTGGTCTGCGTTTTTACACGTGGGTTAGTTCGATGAACCAGTTCTGTTATTAAAACCATCTCCTTATTGTTGAGTATTGGGCATGAACTATTCTGGAGGAATGAGTATCTTCTCGGCCGGTTAACCCTGTTGCGTGGGTTATTTTGATGAACCTGATCTGTTATTAAAACCAGTTCTGTTATTAAAACCATATCTTTTGTTGAGTTTGGGGTGTGAACTAATATTGAGGATTGATTATCTTCTTGGCCTATTAACTCTGTTGCGTGGGTTCCTGAATTGATGCGCAACCTTACTTACATTGACCATTGTTGAGAAGTCATTGAGCTCGTTATTGTCGGTTTACTTATATATTGTAATGAAAAAAAAAAAGTTGACCCTTCTACTCTGATAGGGATCTACCTCAAACCTGGCCTTCGATCCTTTGTAGTTGGGCGATTAATGCTCAAGGCAGTATTTCACTTCTTTTTATTATTTATTTTCTTAGGGCTTGACCCCGAGATGCTTGCAGGCGGAGAGTCGAGCTCGTTCTATTCTTCTATCGTTGTAGACAGGCAGCACTTGTTTTTTTTATCTGTTTGCATTAAGCGCTTGAATCTATGACCATGTAGAAGAAATCCCCCACGTAGTTATGATTTCCCTCAGTCACCTGGAGCATCGTCGCATGCGTGAGAGGGGCAACCTCATCATACAATACCCAGCGCAGGAACCCAGAACCTTTCTACCCCGATTTTTCCCTTCCGAACTAGACTGCGTATTTGTTAATGCAGTGACTGTGTGCCTGCACAGAGGCTGCGACTCTGTCTTAATTGTCTATGAGAGGTTGAGCAGTTTAACCTTGATAGCTGCCTGGTCGATCCATCCCTTTCCATGTTGTTTCATTTCGCTGCCAATCTTTCGGAAATAGAACACTGTCTTTCTGCTCGATCAGGGATTTTTCCTTGGCATTTTCGATGGCTTCCTGCAGGTTTAGACATTCACCTAGCCGTGGAAAGTGCATGGCCTGTCAGTTGACAGCTGCGTTGGGTTACCATCACTCAGACAGAACGGTTAAAAATGCCTTTCATAGCCATATTATTTATTATCGCTAGGGACGCTCTTAATAACTGACAGATAGCATTGATGGCTATGCTCTTGAAGTAACCATCTAGATGGATTTATGATGGCCATCGTATATTCTATTTACAATGCCTGGTGATGAAAATCACTTTTTAGTTAGATGACACTGCTATGAAATTCCTCAGCAATCCAATTTTATAATGTGTTCCCATTGAAATTAAGTTATTATGTTATTGTCAAACATTTTATTTACATTGTCTTGTAATGGAAGCCATCATTAGTTTAAATTACATGCTAATATGTTTTCTCATTGATTTTAGCTTATTATGCAATCAAAGATTATTTTATGGACAACAAGGAAAGCCATTTAGTTAAATTACACTGCTATTCTTTTATAAGGGCAACACATGGTTGTCATGGACAGGTTTTTGTAGTTCCGTTGTTGGAAGCACAAACATAAGATACAGTCCTCATTATTTAATTACCATGACATCATGTTAGAGAAGGCAACGCTATGCTAGCACTATGGTGATGTCATTATAATTTATTTGGAAATTAGTTAGTGTATTAGCAAGTCCTTATATCATAAATGTAATGATTCTAGTGATATGGTGTTATCTTTGTAATTTTATTATGAAATTAGTTAGCGAATTTGCAAGGTCTGTATATTATGAAGGTAATGATGCTAGCCTCATGGTGATGTCATTGTAGTTTTAATATGGAATTAGTTAGTTAATTTGCAAGTCTTTATAGTACAATGTAATAATGCTAGCCTTGATGGCGATGTCATTGTAGTTGATTGTCATGGTAAATTACCGTTGAAACATGAAAATGTAATATTCTCGCTTATGGAAAAATGATATATAGCCTTGACATCATAGGAATGTAAGGACATTGATAATTGGTTACAATATTGCTGTAGAATAAATGTAATGGTAAGGTTGATCATTATAAGGACGTTTCAATTTTCAACCTAAAAGGGTAAGGTCCTTAAGATTAGAGAAATAAATCATTATGTGTTAGATTTAGAAATTAATCATGCGTACTCACTTTTATGGTTGGGTTGATGACTCATCGAATAACGGATTTAAACGAAGTAAATGATCGATACTTGTGGCCAGTTGAGTCGTAGGTTATGCTGAGTCGTAACTAATGGTCGGTTATTGTCAGTGTCCTTTTGACTTGCGTCTTCCATAGAGGTCATGGTTGTCCGTTGACTTGTGGTACTTGGTTGGCTTGCTTGATTGGTCTTCTTGTATAGGGTGGCATGTAGACACTTCCAGGTAGCCTTAATAGATATGTCTGTGTGTGTGATTTTTGTTTTTGTGTAAAGAATCCAATGCAGTATCAAGAGTCTCAGACCCTTTAAAGGCAGGGTTTCCACTCTTGCGACACACCTGATGGAGATTACTAGTTTCTGGCTGAGCAGTCGGCCAGGAGCCTATCTAACCTTCTCTCTCCCTAGAGCAGAGAACTAAGATTAAACGCCCTACTTTCCTGTGCAGAAATAGTAAATCTAACACTATGGATAACCCTGTGTGTCGTTAAATGTTGGCAGTTACTTGTTGTGTGCCTTATGTCTTCTTATTGTGATCATTGTGGGTGCATCTTGTTAGTCGTCGGGTGGTGTCATAGAGTCCAGTGTGTCCATTTCTTTTTACACGAGCGCACACACCTTAACAAAAAAAATAAAATTTGGCACATGTTATCAGAGTTGTTTTCGTAACGAGGAGGTTCGTTACAAAAGAGGTCATTAATTTTGGGTAAGGGATACTTATTCTTAATCATCATTTTATTCAGTTGTCGATAGTCAATACATAGTCTCAAAGTACCATATTTCTTCTTAATGAATAAAAATGGTGCTCCCCAAGTAGAAACACTTGGTCTGAAATATTCCTTACCCAGTAGTTCATGTAACTAAATTTTCAATTCTGCTAATTCAGGTAGGAACATTCTATAAGGATGCTTAAATACTAGGGCAGATCTAGGTAGTAGATCGATAGAGAAATCTATCTCTATCCTTGGAGGTATTTCTAGTATTTCATCTAAAAATACATCTTTGAAGCCCCATAAGACTGTAAATTATTCTAAACTCTGTTTACTTTCTTCACTTAGGAGGTTAGTTACTTGTCTTGTTGTCTTCCATCTAGAGATGCATTGATTTTGTGCATGATTCGACCTACATCTCCAACTTTCGAAGCCTCCTGAAGGTTATGGACTAAATTTCTTGTTGTGGGATTTAAGACTAGACAATTTCTCCTCAAGTGAGGTTCTCCACATTCCCAACACTTCAATGGTTCTTTGGGACTATCCCCACCCTTCTTGACTCCCAGCTTAGTTGGTCTATTTCCCCCTTGGGAATTCTTTGTATTTGAATGGTTATATTTCCTTTGGAAACCTTCCGCAATATTACGAAAAGGGATTGGTTGGAATCCTTTCTTATGCTGATTCAATATGTCTTGTTTCTTGTCTTTCCATGCCTTGGGAATTTTTGATCTCTGTTTGTATTGATCATAGCACATCCGAGCCTTTCTAATCACTTCATTTAAAGACTTGGGATTGTCAATTTGAGTTTTCTCCTTGTATGATTGTGGTAGACAAATCAAGAACCTTTGTATCTCTACCTTGTATTCTTTGATGTATGGCACAAGCATCAACAGATCTAGAAATTTATTTATCAGATAGTCCATGGCCATTTCTCCTAGTCACAGTTCATAAAATTCCTTATTTTTTCTTTCATAATAACATTTTAATAAGTACTTCTTCTTGAAGTAATTTTTAAAATATTCCCATTCCATTCATTTTTATTTCAAACCCTTGACTAATTTCAGGCCTTTCCACCAGATACTAGATTTTCCTTTTAACTTGTAAATGATCATAATCCTAGAACTATTTCTTTATATCTAGTAACCATGCTTCAGCCTCCTCCCCATTATTTTATTTTCCATAAAAGGTGGAAGGTTTTATTTTCTTGAATTTGCCTTCCAGGTGGTCCATTTTTTTTCTTTCCCTTCCTGTAGATGCTTTGTTTTATGTCATGTGTGTCTTCAGAATAACTGTCCTCTTTTTTAGTTTCATGACCAGAGTTCTTAGAGGACTTTTTGTTGACCTCTTCCTCTTTTTCATTGTCATTTGGACCCTTCTTTGTTACTATACTACATAGCATCATTTTTTTAATTTCTTGTTTGTCGTCCTGTGCCTTCTTCAGTTTCTAGTTATCTGATTTAAATACTTGTAATTCCACGATAAGGTTTTTCATTGTTTCCAAAACTTGGGTGGTTGAACTTCCTTCACTGTTATTCTCTGGGTCTCTAGGAAGCTCCTGATCTAAATTCCCTTTAGGTATGTTTCCTTCTTCATTCTTTGATGACACTTTCACAATAGACAAATTGTTTTTGTGTTTGTAACAATAATTTGTTTGTTATATTTTCTTCAAGGAATAAAAAAAAGAATTGAATTATGGTGGTTCCCTGAGGTCCAAAAAATGTAACTTATAGCTCTGATACCATATGTAATGTACCCCAAATTTCACAAAAATAAAAAAATAAAATATTAAAGGGGAACACTATCGCCTAAAATGCATGACAATGTCATGACACAATGAATAATTAAATATTAAACCATTTAATGTATATCTATACCTGGAAAAGTGATAACTCCTTATAAATGGTTTTCAAGGGATCTTAAGATTCATACACCATTTTCCGCTAGGACTTTCTACTAGCATTATCAATATAATTGTTAATATAATAATGACTAGGCCTCTCAAGGTCCATAGCCTAGGCCTAACTAGTGCAACCCACTCATATAAGTCCTAACTATATTACTAAAACATATCACAAGGCACTTATAAAATACAAAATCTATACACCATACTCTAACTATACTATAATTAATTCATACTTGAACACTAGCGTGCATTGAAAAAGGCCCTAGGTCCTAACCACCAAGTCCTAAATTCCACGCTAGGAGTTGGGTGAGCTTCCAAAGTGTTTCTATATGTTGAAATAAAACTTAGAGTTAAAGAAATATAGTTGAATCCCTATTACATATAACCCTGGTCTACATCAACCATAACTTCTAGCCTGTACACAATTCTAGAAGCATTAACGAACTGGTCATTGTACAGTCAAATCCGAGCCTTAGGAATTTATGTTGGCCGTAGCCATTTATGGTGGTAGGTCGCCTTGGTTTCCAGGTCTGAAATTTTTGTACGGAAGAGACACTATGATATTTCCACCTCGATTAAATTCACATGGCAGCGAGAGGTTGGAGTACCCTCCATCCTTCTCCAATATTGGGGGGCACACAATGCCATTACCCTTCACATTCATTTCATTCAATTTTTTTTCTCTATGTTTTTCTCCATGATAGTAGGGTTAAGCGAATGTGGTAGCATTGTATTTGTAGGATGACAATTGTCTTTGCTAATTTTCTCTACTTTTCGATTAGGAATGATAGCAAGGAACTTATCCAGTTTCCTCTGCAACATGGAGGTCATTGTTCTTTCAACATGTACCTTCTGCTTGTACACAGTAAGCTCCCTCCCTTTGTATATCATATTCCATGCTTGTTGGTTCAATAGGGTTTTGAATTTGCATCTGGAAAACATGTTCCTCTTTTTAATATGATTTAACTCAGAGCTTGTTGTAAGCATACTCTCTATGCTATGGGATTTCTCAGTCCCGAATATTGATTTATAATACATATTTCTTTACATTATTTTTTTGTGTTGTCCGAGCTTTGTATAATTTATTTCCATGGTGTGAAATATGATTATTGTGTTGGTTCGATCTATCTATAATTAATTTCTATATATAGTTACTTAATACTTTACCATGATGGGTCAAGCTCTGTATAATTTATTTCTATACCCCCACTCTCTCTTATGTCGATATCATGTTGAAGGGATTGCTGTGTAAGTTTCCAAGTCTCGTTTATATTCTTACGACACTGTGTTCCATATCCGATTCTATTATAATGATACGGTGTTTTCCAGGGTCCTTTATAGAGTCCAACACCCTCCTCGGGTTCTGTGATTCCTTTACAAAACTATCGGTCTTCTAGACCATAAACCTTCGGGTTACTCTCACTTCACCCGTGGTTGGAAACTCTAAAACCTTCTAAGTTTTGGTTTGGTTTGGTTTTGTACAATGGCGTAGCCCTACGTTATTTTAAATCTAGTTCATTGTATTAGCATTGTTGTTTGGAAGATCACTGTATAAATAATAAATTACTGTGTAACGGGAAATGTTTTATTTAAACTTATCGATTTGTCCCATACCCATCCTTTTGTTCAATCACAACCATGTTGAACTTACATTCTGTAAATTAATAATTATCCTGTAATTTTATGAGGCAATAATAATCTCGATTGTTGAAAGGTAAGGATTTTCTTCTAAAAGGGATTATGGGCGTCGAATGGGAAGAACAAAGGGTGCCTCTATCGAGAGGACAAAGTTACTCGGTTACTGCTAAACTCTCGTGACCCTTCAACATAGACCCATTGTAGATCCTTGCTTGGTTAAACAATATGATTCCTGAATTTAGTAATGAAGGGGCTTGTTACTTGCATGCATTGGATATCTTATCTCTCTGGGGGTAGAGCCCATAGATATTTAAAGTGTTTCGTGTGCATAAAAGAAAAGATTCACACAGATACATATCTCGAGCTATATTCTTGTTAAATTTATGTATGTTGTATCGTCGTTTACCTTTGTTAGAGATCACCATGTATTGAATAATCATTCTCTTATTTAATTAATTCATTACAGTATGGGTATTCTCTTGTACACTCTCTAGAAATAATACTTGTAGAATTTGATAAAATTCGCTTTCCTTCCTATGCCATAAAGGGGGTCTGTTTATAATTATTATCTCACAGTACTTTTTCTCTCTGTAAGATATTTAACCCCTCTTTCCAAAATACTATTCCATGGTTATTATAACTCGTTTCTGTGGGTATCCATTTAACTTTATTACAGGGTTACATAGTTAACAATCTAGGGAAATTGCAATGTATCCTCTACACCAAGAGAAATTCTCAATGCTCACATATTTTTTTAATGAATCTGCAACATTCTTCAAAGAGTCCACCTTCATTAGAAATACTTTATTTTCTTCAACCATGTCTCTCATAAAGTGATATTGAATATCAATATGCTTTGTGTTTGAATGATAAGCAAGGTTCTTCGCTAGAAAAATTGCACTTTGACTGTCACAATCCATCCTTATAGCTTACTATACCAACTCAATACCTGAACACAATATTTGTAACGATATTGCTTCCTTACTTGCAAGAGTGGCTTCCATGTATTCAACTTATGTAGTAGAAAGTGCCACTACAACTTGTCTTTTTCTCATCGAACTTATTGGTCCTCCAAATAGGTTAACCACATACCCACTTGTAGATATCCTACAATCTAGATCTCCAACCCAGTATGCATGCACAAAGCCATTTATATCCACCACTTCTTCTAATCCTGGTCTTCCTTGGTAGCACAATCCATAACTGGCAATGCCACACAAATACCCGAAAACCCTTTTGACTATTTTCCAATGCTCCTTCTCTGGTTTTGACATATGCCTTCTCAAAACTCCCACTACATGTGCAATGAACGGTCTAGTACAAAATATTGAATGCATCAAACTGTTAAAAGAACTCAGATATGGAACACGAGACATTTGCTCCTCCTCTTCCTGTGTCTTTGGACATTGATCCACAGATAAATTTACATCGATAGGAATAGGAACTTTGATCAGTTTACATTCCTGTATATTAAACCACTGCAATATTGTCTCGACATATTTTCTCATATTTAACCAAAGTTTCCTCTTTTTCCGATCTCTTTTAATTTCCATGCCCAAAATGAAATATGAAGCACCAAGATCCTTCATGTCAAATTTAGAGGACAACTGATTTTTCACATCCTGGATAATATCCTTATTGTTTCCTAACAACAACATGCCATCCACATACAAGACCAAATAAATAAAATGATCACCAATTAATTTAAAATAAACACAATGATCCTCTTTGTTTCTTGTGAAGCCAAGTCCCAACATATAAGTATCAAATTTTTGATACCACATCCTTAGTGATTGTCTTAAACCATACAGGGACATTTTCATATTTCATACCAACTCCTTCTTTCCCTTCATAGCAAATCCTTCCGGCTACTTCATATAGATTTCTTCTTCTATATCCCCATGTAGGAATGTTGTCTTCACATCCATCTATTCTACTTCAAAATCAAATGCAACAGCAACAGATAACAAAAATATTATAGAGGTTAAATTGGCAATAGGAGAAAATATCTCACCAAAATCAATTTCCTCAACCTGGGAATAACCCTTTGCTACTAACCAATATTTGTGGTTCTCCACTTTGCATTTTGTATTCAACTTCTTTTTAAGTACCCATTTGATTTCAATGGGATTTATTCCATTCGACAACTCCACTATATCCCAAGCCTCATTGTTATCCAAAGATGCCATTTCTTTGTCCATGGCCCTTTTCCAAAGATTTTCATCATTTGAATCCACAGCCTCCCTGATAGTTCTAGGATCATCATCATTAATAAACAAAGAAAAATTTGAACGAAAATTAGATAGAGTATACATTTCCCCTAGCCTTCTTTCTCAAACCGATCTCCTCAATACTGGAGTATGAGGATATTCTTCTTCTTATTTCTTTTCTTCTGTAGAGTCTAATTCATCATCCTTTAAATCAAACTCTATTTTCTCTAGTTCTTCCTTACTTGGTAGGACTTTTTGTTTAACAACATCCTTCATTTCTCTAAATACCACATCTCAGATATACACTACCTTCTTAGTTTCTAGGTTCCAAAGCTTATAACCTTTGAGACCATATTTATATCCAATAAAGATACACTTTTCAACCTTCTTACCTAGCTTACTCCTATGTTACTTTGGAACATGAACATATGACTCACAGCCAAATACCTTGAGATGTGTGAGAGAAGGTTTCTTACCAGTCCATAACTCTTGTGGAGTCTTTTCATACAACATTAATGAGGGTGATCTGTTGACTAGGTAATATGTAATACCCATTGCCTCTGCCCAGAATTCTTGTCCTAAATGGGAACCATTGAGCACGCACCTTGCTTTTTCCATCAGCTTCCTGTTCATCCTTTCTTCAACTCCATTCTGTTGAGCAGTATATGGAGTAGTCTTATTCCTTGCTATACTTCACTTCTTATAGAATTATTCAAACACATTCCCTCAGAACTCTCCACCATTATTGTTTCAGGATAAATCCGTGAGTGCGGACAAAAACCGTTCTCCCTAGATCCACCTGGATCTAGAACAAAACAAAACAGAATATACCACTTTTCCTAGATCTAACTATTGATTTAAATTGGAAGTGAGAAGAAGATATGTACCTTGTAATCGCTTCCTTAGTCTCTGTTGTTCCTTGCTTCGCTCCAGCGCTCTTGTGTGGTCAAGTTCAAAACAGCACAAACCAACCAAAGTGAAAACAAATAATATATCCAATAGCTAATCTATACATATGATCATGGAATTATGTAATAAAGTAGATCTCACTTTATGGGAAAGAAATATATCACTGTATCATATTAATTGAAAGAGAAACTTACAACCAGAGCCTTGATGTCGTAACGTCCCTTCCTACTGTCCTTCATTCCCCACACACTTCTTGCTCCAAGGATTCTGAAACCATAGATCTGATAGCTACTCACAATCTATCTTGACAAAGCAAATCTCAAAGCCACTCTAATCAAGCTAATAATTCCAAGCCAAAGAACCCCTTCTCCATGAGAGCTCCTCTCCTTTTA
>JASDQU011312257.1:7503-22694 GCA_032191745.1 Picea mariana
ATGGTAATTTTTTAGTAACTTATAATTTCTTGCAACTAAAAGATTATTTCTTAAATGGTAATTTTTTATGATGATTTTTTTTTAATGGAAAAATTGGCGCAGATGGTCAAAGACCTGTCAATGGCCATGATCGACAATAAATATGATTAACAACAAAGTTCTGATACCAATGAAATCTGGTTATTACCATTGACATCCATCATAAATGGGATAGATTACATACTACACAATAAATATATTGAATAAGAATGTATATAATGAGATAAAATAGATAATATATGATGGATAGATGTACAATGAGAATGTAAAATATATAGAGAACCTAAAGGCACATATGGTGACCATCCATTAAAGGATGAGTCACTTTAACCTTATACAATTAATAACTATTTATTATTATTATTATTTATGATTATTATCATTTAATATTTATATATTTTGTATGTTACATATATGATAAGGTGTTCTATGGTGGTTGAAGGGTTGTGCATTTGACTAACCGTCCAGTGTATCGAAATGGGACAATGCATCATTTTGTAAGACAGTGCATCATTTTGTAAGACATGTTACTGATGGAGGTGAAATGGGGAGCAAAATGTGCGGACATGTTCATGAAACCAATATTGTTAGAGAAGTTGTGGTGGTGTTTGTCTTCTCTTGGCTTGCAAAAGAGGTGATGAATGGGATTAGGAAAGGTATCAAGTAATTTTTTGTCAAGATGGAGATTCTTAAAATGTGACAACGATAAATTAAAAGAAAATGTAAATATTTGGTGATGTATGTTAAATAAGTTGTGGTCGTATTTGACTTCTCTTGGTTTGCAAAATAGATGATGAATGGGCTTAGGAAATGTATAGATAAATTGTTCTCAAGGTGGAATTTGTTAAAATGTGACAGCAATCAATTGAAAAAAATTGTGAAGACTAAAATTTACTTATATACAGATATTTAATGATATTGGTTTACCAAACCGGTCTAAACGTGTAGCATAGTTATAATTCTATCTTAAAAGATATGATACCTTGCCTAGTAAATGTTTCCTTATAAAGGGTTTGAAAGATACGAATACCTTTCCCCGTTATGCGTGTTAAATGAGTTTAGGGAGACAACATTAGATTTAGTGAAATTCCAGATTGCTATTATAATCCAATATTTTATTTTTTTAGATTTTTTAAAATTAATACTACAAATTATGTGACATATTTTTTTTTAGATTTTACTTATGCTCCTAATGTCTCGGGGCATCCCGACAATTATATACCTGCTAATCCGATGTCCACCCCGCCTCATATTGTGCCGGAACGGTATTCCCCACCAATCCATGCCATTCCTCGCAGTATACCTGACAAATTAGGAGGTGTAGCCGCAATAGCACCAGTTTCTATATCTCTGTTGGCTCCACCTCCTATTAAAAGTTCGTATGTGCGTAGCTCAAGTTCTCGCCCGATTTACCAGAAAATATTACATAATATAATATACAATATATATAATTATTAATAATTATATATATTGTAAATTATTTCTTTAGATTTATTCCCCATTAATTAATATATATGACTACACCAAACCATAATGGAGTTATACCAATGAGGTTCCACTTGTGACAGAATGAAAAAAGTGTAGTAAAAACATTTGGTTTCCCTAAATAGAATGAATAATTTTATTTAACTTTATTATTAAATATTTTTTTCAACAAAAATATATAAATAAAATGAATTATTTAATTTTTAATTTTTTCCATTTTATTTATCATAATTAAAATAATAACAATAATAATATCCAAATCATTATAATAAAACTATATAAAATTATTAATCCATGTTGTTGTTAGATAATTTTATGAAAAGTTTTCTAGAGAACACTACTTCACCCATCATCAAAAATATTTAAGCTTTTCATAAAAATCCTACATAGTCTTATTCCAAAAAATTATCTAATATTATGAATAGTCACGGAAGAAACCTACATTCTCTTCTCTAGTTATTAATCCAACTTTCTAAATAATAATAAAATTATTAAATATTAAATAAAACATCAATAAATTTATTATAAAAACACTTAATAAATACTCTACTCAATATATTCCTTAATCTTATGTTTCTAACTACATCTTAACATATGTTTCTAACAACAGTTTCCAAGTTTTATTAAACATTAAAAAAATATTTTAAAAATAATTAAAATAACAAATATTCCTTAATATTATGTTTCTAACTACATCTTAACATATGTTCGTAACAACAGTTTCCAAGTTTGGATCGATATTTATTAAACATTAAAAGAGATTTAAAAAATAATTAAAATAACAAATGTGTTTCCAAGTTTGGATCGATATTTATTAAACATTAAAAGAGATTTAAAAAATAATTAAAATAACAAATGTGAATTGAGATGAATTTACATTATTATGATATACAAATACAACTCATGGTTAATAAAAAAAAATGAAAGTTGGTTTCAAATAGAATTACATCACATTTTTCTAGTTTTTTATTTTATAATGTATTTTTCTAATAAAAATAAATAAATAAAATAATTATATAAAAAATAATTTACAATTCATAACACTTTCACAAACAAATTAACTTGAAAATAAATAAATAATTGTATAAAAATCAATTTACAACTCACCTAACACTACTTGTCACAAGGTAACTTTGTTATGATATTTTAACTTTTTATATAAAAATGCAAAAGAGATAGCGAAATCGAAAACTACTTAATTATTTATATAAATAGGTGCTTACAACTCACCTAGGTAACTTTGTCGTGACATTTTAACTTGGAAAGGCAAGTACAAATTTTGTGCCTAGTCATTTATTTTTGTAAATTGTGCCCGCTAGCTTTACAAACCTTTAGACAAATATTCTAATGATTAACCTTCCCAAGATAAAACCCTTACAAGAGAGCTTATCTATTTAATTAATTATAGTTGAGTTTGTACAACTCATATCAGCACACTTTGATCCGAAGTCCCACAATTAGTTAAGTTAATAAAGTGAGATAATCATATGCACCCTTTTTTTAAAAGGTGAACCCCCCTTGGTTGACTAGGGAAGGTAGAACTATGTGAACATGGCGGAGTTGTATTTCTGTATATTTATATTTTAGGAGTAAATTCAACTATACTATCATTATTTATATGCATGATGATTAAGTTATAAGTGATATATTCCATAAATTTAATATGCATATGTTTTTAATAAACTTATTGTTAATAAGTTATATAAAATAAAGAGTTAATTATGATTTGTTGATATGGCTTCGTGCCTTAAAATGTTTAGGATCTATCTTGGAATTGAGGAAAAGTGTAAAAAAATTCTTTCGTCACTAAATACTTTTTGGTTTTAACATTACTCTGTTTAAATATATATTAATTAAAAATAAATAAAAACATTATAAAAAAGTCAATAAATTTTAACATTTTAATCTTTTTAAATATATATTGATTAAAAGTAAATAAAAGTATTATAAAACTCTAAATATATGTTAGTTAAAAGTAAATAAAAGTATTATAAAAATAATTATTAAGTGTCAAAAAAATTATTTATCATTAAATGATGATGATGATGATGATGATGATTAATGTCTAATAAGACTGAATTGATCTATCGTATCTTAAAAGGGTAAGTGATTATTTGTGATTCTTTAGAATTTTGTTTCAGTGCTCGAAAATCATTAAGAGAAGTTTTCCAAGATCACCATACTTTTATTGAGTTAAGAGGTTAGGAAAGTTGGTAGTGTGACAAATATTTTTAAAATGAGATCTAATATGGGTATAGGCTAGATAATCTAGGAGAAAGTGCTTTTCATCTTTAACCTTCTTAGTGTCACAAAAGTGACGCACTCTTTCATCTCATGGCATTTTAGGAATTGACCAATGCCTAGTTTCACTATGGAGCTCGTGAGAATTTGTTTTATCTTAGCAATACTTATTTTTTTCTTTACACTTGGCAAAACGGATAGATAATTTTGATCTTCTAGACTAGGGTTGATTACATCCTTATAATACCTTCTTTTTTTTCTTCTAGCTCTTTATCACACCACATTTTCTCCTTAAATTTTGATTTGACAAAAAATTGTAATAGTATATTTATTGTGTAAAGTGGCGTCTTCCATGATTCCCCAATAGTTTAGCCAAGACCGAGCATCTTTATGCCATCCTCGCTTGAGTCGATGGTGGTTATGAATCGATTTTGAAGAAATTTTAGGAAGCCTCTTATCTTCCATGTTGTTTAACTTGTTCTTATACATTAGGTATCTAGTCATAGCCATACTCTCAATGTGGGAGAGGCTTGTTTCTAAGAGGAGGATGGGATTGGGCATATTTCCTTTAATTTTGAGATTATAGGTCATAAAATTATTTTGTATTTTTTCTATCTTTCTCCAGTATTCATGAGAGATACTACAACCCCAGACTTCACATCCATAAAGAATAACATGTGTAACAAGAGTCTCAAAGAGTATTTTCTTCTTATCCCAACTCCAAAGATCAGCTGAATTACAATTGTTTTCAAGCCCATAATAAGTTTTCCATCCCCCAATAATCATTTTCTCAATGTTATAATTTGAATTGAGCTTGTGGTGAATATAAATTCCAAGATATTTGTATGAAGACGCTTCCTCCAAGTTGTTGTTGTCATTCACAAAGGTGTCATAAGTGATCTTATTGGATTTAATAATCATGACCTTAGTCTTATCAGTATTAACAGTCATACCCATATTGGAGCAAAAATCCTTGAGGATTCTTAGTTGGTTTTCAAGATCATGAGGAATCCTTGCCATAAGAATGATATCCTCGGCATAAAGAAGAAGATCGATGAATATATCAGTGAGAGTAGGGGCCAACACAACCTGTTTTTTTTCAAGCAATCTTCTAACTTGTCAATGTATATGCCAAAAAGGATAGGAGACAAGGGACAACCTTGTTTAACTCCAATATTGCAGTTAATCTCTTTTTACCATCCCTCATTGTTTTTAAACTTAGCAATAATGTTCTCATACATCCTTATTGCAACAACCCTCAACTCGAGTGGCACTTTTATCTTTTCCAACCTATTCCAAAGGTTTTTCCTAGAAACCATGTTAAAAGTTTTTCTAAAGTCAACAAAACAATAAAAATTATTGGTTTTAGTATTGTGGAACTCCTCTGCAATGATCCTAAAGGTAAAAGGATGGTCCACAGTTGAATGATATCTCCTAAGCTCGGCCTGGCCTTTATCTCTTTTACTGTGACTTTCTAGCCAAAGGCTAATCTTCTTTTCCAAAATAATTCCATAAATCTTGGCTAAAATCAGGTTAATCATAATGGTCCTATAATTAGAGAGTAGCTGCCCACAGGAAATGCATCTTTATCAACAAGCCATGAAACCCCCTTCAAGGTACAAGTAAATTTTGATATTCCATTATTTGAAGGACTGATAGATGCAGATGTTGTAGATAAATGGTTGAATCTACTCGAAGGATATTTTTCGGTCCACAATTTTTCCGACAGGGAAAAGATTACTTTTGCACTCTTCAAGGTCATCCCCCATGTTAAGGATTGGTGGGATACTTACTCTAAGAAAAGGTCCATAGAGGAATATACAATATTTGTAGTCACCCCCACATGGGATTCCTTCAAGGATTCCATTAAAGAACAATACTACCATGTTGGAAGCTATGAGGACCAGTACACAAGATGGACTACACTGTGTCAGGAAAGGGACTAGACAGTACCAGAATTCAGCAATATTTTCCATACCCTACACACCAAATTGGGTTTCAAAGACTTTGAACAACATCTGGTGCTCAAATGCCACAGTTTTCTGCATAGATACATTCAAACAAAAATGGATTTTATGGACATTGCATCATTAGGTGCGGCTTATAGATATATTTTCATGATCAAGCAGAAATTTAAGCAAAAGAGGCGAGAGTTTGGATCTTCAAACTCCTCACAGCCAAAGTAGTGAAAAGGTAGTCCCAACCCAAAAAAAAAGGGACAAAGCAAAGATGGTCACTCTCAGGACAACCATTCCAAGATACAACCCCAAAAGGGTAATGAGAAGTTGAAGAAGGACACAGGAAAATGGTGTGANGTGAATACCATAAAATCCCTCGGCACAACACCGAAGAATGTCGCTCCAAGTAGTCACTGGGAGTCAAGTTGAAATATTCTGAGTCAAAGGAAGATTCTGGATCCGAATCAAATCCAGAAAGTGGGAAGTGGATCATCGATGTCGAGCCCAGTGCCACTATCGCTACCACCAAATTCTAACCAAGCAAACTAGAAGAACCAAAGGAAGGGGAACGCATCTTTCACTCATAGATGTGGGTAAAGGGGACTTCATTACATTTCATTGTCTATAGCAATAGTCAGAAGAACGTGATTTTAGTAGAGGTCGTTAAGCAGTTGGACTTGTCAAAAATACCGCACCCACAACCCTACACCATCAACTGGCTTTGCCAAGGCGAGATCTTTGCATCAGCCAACAATGTCATCTGCCTTATAACATCAATCCCTTCAAAGATGGGGTATTGTATGATATTGATCCCCTTAAATTTTCTAATGTTCTATTAGGCCAGTCATATTTGTGGAAGAGAAATGTTGTGTATGAGTCTAGACCCCGCAGTGTTATTATTACTTTGGGTATACAATTGTACATGATACTAGAGGTAGCGTTGCCTACCACTATTTATGTAATGTATGCTAAGCAATGCAGTAAGGTCATTTCATAGACCGGGAAGTTCATATTCTTTGTGATATGTGCTCACAGTAAGCAAAAGGTCATCGCCACATCTGTGACCTATACACGGAGCCTCTCTTTGCAGCAGAAGCAAGTGAACGAGATCGTGGAAGAGTATAGAGACATATTATCCTCACCCACCGAGGTATCGACGCACTGCCAAGTCAAGCATCCAATTTATCTAACCCCATGTGCCCCACTTCCTAATGGACCAGTCTATCATCATTTACTAATGGAAAATGATGAAATCAAGCACCAGATCCAAGAGTTGCTTCAAAAGGGGCACATCTGACCCAACTCCTCCCCTTGTGGAAGCCCAATTGTGTTGGTGCAGAAGAAAGATGGGATTTGGGGGCTCTACATTGATTATAGAGAATTAAACAAAATCACATTCAGGAACTGGTACCCAATTCCTCGAATTAATGACCTTCTTGACCAACTCAAGGGGATGAAGTTCTTCAGTAAGATTGACCTAAAGCATGGCTACCACCAAGTTCCCATCGAACCAACTAATGTATGTAGGACAACTTTCAAATATAAAGAGGGTCTCTTCAAATGGTTGGTCATGCCCTTTGTCTTAACAAATGCACAAGCAACTTTCATGAGATTGATGGATGATGTATTGAGACCCTTCACCAACTCTTTTGTTGCGATATATATGGATAACATCCTCATCTTCAGAAGAACTTGGGAGGAGCACATGTAGCATATTCAGTAGGTTTTGGGCACTCTGCGGCAGCACAAGCTATATGCCAACTTCAAAAAATGCTCCTTTAGCACGAACAGGGTCCAATGTGTGGGCTACATTGTTGATGAGCATGGGGTACATGTGGATCTAGATAATATCCAATTCATTCGTGACTGGCCAGCCCCAACCACACTAACCATGCTTCAGAGCTTCTTGGGACTATCCAACTTCTACCGAAGGTTCATGTTGGGATTTTCCCATATTGCATGGGCCCTTAGCCAAGTAAGCAAGGGTAGTGGAAAGGTAAAGTTCACATGGGGGCATGCACAACAACAAGAATTTGATGATCTGAAGCATAGTTTATGCTCAGCTCTAGTACTCTCCTTACTTGATCTAGAACAATCATTTGAGATTGAGATTAATGCCTCTGATTATGTTATCATCACGGTTCTCACTCAACATGGTCATCTGGTAGCATACCATAGTGAGACACTCTCAAATATGGTTCGGAAATACCCCACCTATGACAAAGAAATGTATTCCATTATGCAAGCATGTTGTCAATGGAAACATTACGTTCTGGGAAAGTAGACAATCGTCCACAATGATCACAACCCTCTACATTTCTTGCAGACATAGGGGAAGCTTCATAATGACCACCATCAAAAGTGGTCCACATACCTACATCAGTTCCATCTGAACATAAAATATAAAACATGGAGCACAAATCATGTCGTTGAATGCCTCAATCACCCTCCCATTTTTGCACTCACCACAGTGCTCCATTCTTGTGGGCATGAGGCATCTTAGTAGCCCCAACTCTATCATCGTGACCCTAACTTTTCCACCACCTATCATCTCTTAGGTACATGAGAAAATGTCACTGATTTTCACATCTAGGGTGGACTATTAATCCATCTAGGCCACCTCTATGTTCCCACAAGCAAGCATGCAAAGATGATTTGGGAGGCTCACTACAGTCAGATGGCAGGACATTTTGGTATAGAGAAAATTGTGGTCATTCTACATAAACATTTTTATTGTCCAAAACTTCAAAAAGACATCAACAAGTATATCAGATATTGCACTCCCTATGTCATTTCCAAGCCAGCTATCAAGAATAAATGATTATACACCCCTATTCCTACTCTTGAGAGGCCTTGGAAATCCATCTCGATGGATTACATGTTTGGCCTTCTGTCCACCAAGCAAGGAAATGATTGTGTATTTGTGGTGATTGATTAGTTTTCAAAGATGGTCATTATCACAACTTGAAAGAAGAGCATCATCGTGGTAGATACTTCCAAGCTCTTCTTCGAACAGGTGTGCATCCATTTTGGGATACCACAAACCATCACCTCAGATCGGGACAATAGGTTCCTCAACACTTTTTGGTCGAGTCTCTAGTAACTGTTGGACATAAAGCTCACTAAATCAACTTCTTTCCACCCCCAAACCAATGGCCAGATAGAGGTTGTCAATCGGATGATTGTGCACATCCTGCACATGTACAACTCTAAGAATCTGTGTACATGGGATGAGATTCTTCCCTATGCTCAACATAGCTACAACAGGGCTCTCCATAGCTCCACCAGCCATATCCGCTTTTAGGTAGGGCTAGGATTCCAACCCTTTGGTCCATTGATGTTGCACTACCTCTTGCAACCACACAAGAATAATCTTCCCATTTTCATTATGAGGCTGATAAAGCCACCATATTCATTGAGTGGATTCAGCACATCAGCCAACAATTCCATGATATTTTTCATAAATCCAATGCTAAGTACAAGCAACGCCATGATCAACATCGAGTATCACACCAATTTCAGGTGGGAGACAAGGACTGGTTACATTTGTAGAAAGAGCTCCTTACAGGACCCCATTAGAAGATCCGCCCACTTTTCTATGGGCCTTACACTATCACCAAGATTGTGGGTAGCAATGCTTTTATGATCAACACTCCACCCTTCTTTGGCTTACACATAGTGTTAAAAGTGGACCTCCTTTGGTCATATTTTCCACTATTATTGGACACCTCAGATATCACAGAACATTTGACACCAACAGAGCTCAACCCCAACTGCATGGAACAATAATCCACTGATCAGATAGTGGACACAAAGGTCAAGGGAACTAGCTAGTAGAGGATCCATCTTTAGTGGATTGTCAAGGCAGGGCAGCTCCTACACCAAGGAAAGTGGCTCACTCGGAGTCAAATTCAGCAGAATTTTCCTCACTTGATGGGGGCACTCAATGCAATGAAGACCATTGCTTCCTAAGGAGAGAGTACTAATCCATATGGATATTGGTGGCCACCCACCTATTCCAACTGACACCTCTTGACAATATTTTTGTTCAACACGTTCTTTGTACTTATTTGTAATTGTGGGTTCTACACTTTCGAGGTTGTATGAATCCCTACACATCTTCCAAGTGGATATTGGTGGTTTCCCACCTAATCCAACTGGCTTGTTTTGGAAGTGTCCATATCAATACATCTTTTTGTACTTCTAGGGTCATTTTGGGGCCCTAAACAATGTTTTTTTGGCTTGCCACAATCAAATTGTAAACGGAGTCAGCATTTGATGGAATAATGTGTAGTTCTCGAAAAAACCTTTCCAATGGGCTATCACATGACTAAAACGGAGGTCGTATGCAAAAGTTACGACCCCGGGAAGTTGAGGTACCAACTTACCCAGTGGGCTCCACATAAATTTTGGTGTTTCATCTCCTAGGGCTAGGTTTTTGGATATATAGGGTTTTGTCATTCATGAGTAATGTTAAAAAGGCCTATGAATTCTCATTGTAAACATTCTTCTCAGATGGATGTGCATAGCAAGCCACATCTCTTCTCAGAGATAGCTACCACCATTCGAGCAAGTTGTTTACAGTTTTATAGTTTCATCCTATTTTATTTATTCAATAGAAGTCATTGTTCATTGGATATCTATTTTTTTCTCCATATCTTTGTGTTATTATATTTAGTATTTTATTCATTTCGTTTCGCTCATAAATCTGAATCGGTATGAGATACTTCTCTTGGTGATGTTGGTACTTCATTGAGGTACACCATTGATAGCTCTTGGTACATGATGTATGGAATGATAGAGTGATTTGGTATATGGTTCAGATACATTGTTGGTACATGGTATGGTACATGGTGTTGGTCCTAAAGTCTGCAGCTGAATGCTAAAGGGGCACAGCTAGGCCACCTCAAGTTTAGAATGGTTGGTTTTTTTATTTTGTTGATCAATTAGAGGGTTGGTTTTATCAAGACAAGAGCATGGTTGGGTTGGAAAAATGATATGGATGATGGTCTTCCTTGGTTGGTGGCACACAAATGACAGACAAGTGAGATAATAGAGGTAAAAACAAAGGGAAACAACAAGCCACTCAATGAATAATCTATTGTAAGAATTTTAAGTCTTAAAATATCATTTCAAGGCATTAAACATGTATCTAAACACAATTAATCCTACAGGTTGCAATAAAAATAGATATTCACCAAAGCATTAGACTTTTTATAGCTTGCATATTAGTAAAGATAATTTATACAGTAGTTGAAGGAAATGAAATGTACTTCGCACAAATAAAAAACCGCATTCAAGATAAGATAAAAACACATGAAGATTGTACAAAAGACACTATCATCAAGAGTATATTCACCAAGTAGAGAGCTTTAATCCATGCATAGAAGAGGTTCAACGAGTCTGATGTATTTCTATTCTTCCCAAAAATCGCACCATCAAAACATACAAAAACTGCATATTTATCAAAGTTGCAAAGGCTATCATCCATCTGGAACGGAGGCTTAACTCTACACTATCAGTTAGACAACAACTTATTGACTTAAATAAACATTGTTGGAGTATGGAAATGTATACTTTAAACTGAATTAACAAAAATAAGTGGTTCATATCAAACACAAATAACCACTTATTATGCCTTAATCTAAAATGTCTTGAACTTAAATAACTAAAATTGATTCTAATGATAAAACAAATTGATGGATATGTTGAATCGAACTGAGTCTTTGACAGAACTAAATAGCACTGATAGAACTGGATTCTGAGTCGAGTGCTTGTATCCATGCACATTTTTTGAGGCTAACTGGGAGATAACTTGATAAACTTCTTCACATTATCTCCTTGAGGAAGAGCCATGTCTTCTTGTACTTCTCCTAGAGTCTAGATATCAACTTCCCTAATTTATGGTTGTGGTGTTGCAGGGTCTGGATCTAAAGCTTCAGTTATGGTACATGTTGGCTATCATCAAGATTCTTTGTCTTGACTGTAACTAGCCCTTTCTTCTTGTCTTTCTCTTTGATAGATTGTTTGTGGTCTGCTAGTGTTCTGCTTCTCTTCGTCCTCATGTCATACCCACAAACTACCTCAGGTTCTTTTCAATCACAGTCATTTCCTATAATCATATGTTGTAGACTGGCTAGATTTAGAAATTCCTTTGAGACTTGCAAATATATAGCTTCACCTGTAACATTGAATTTTCTTCATTTGGCCTCATTTAAATAATAATTTAATGTAGGCAATTAATGAGGATAAGCCACTTCAGTAATTTGACATTCGGGAACTTTTGAATGAAGAGTATAACTATCTCCCAAATGAACGAACTCACGAAGTCATTAACCAATACTTATTGCTAAGAAAATTCATCAGAGATTAAGATACTATAATCATTTAATATTTCGTCACTTAAGGGCTGTGGCACTTCGGGGCTCCGACACTTTGGGGAACTGTGTTTTCTCTAGATTAAAATCTCTCGTAGTGACATGGTGGCATGTTGTCACAATCAATGACATGTCATAAAAATGAGAGTGAAATGTGTCACCTGAAATAGCGTAGATGACGTAACCAAAGTACCTGAAATGAGTGCCATGTGTCATCTGAAATCAATTGACATGTGGCATATGAAACGTCAGCTGAAAAAGAATTTATGAGAAAGGAGCTCCGACACTTCGTCACTTTAGGGCTCTAATGCTTTAGGGAACTTTGTTTTCTCTGGATTAAAATCTTCTGGAGTGACATGGCAGCCACTTCGGCAATTCGACATTCGGGGCTTTTTAGGATTGGAAAATAACAAGCTTGGACGCCTAAACACAGAATTCCTAGAGTAAAAATACATATTTCTTTTTGGTTAAAACCTCTCTCGATTTTGAAACCTTGAATGCATAAGAGTCGTTGATCTTAATTGACTATCAGGTCTCAACCGTCAAAAATTTTAATATGTCTGTTGCTCACAACCTAAGCTCAAAATCCACTACTCTGGATTGCTTCTTATTTCTTTTTGGAAGTTTCTTATGCATATAAAGTACTTGGTCGACCTTCTTCATTCTCAATTAATGGTAACCATGATGACATAAGTTTCAAACTCAAACCAGAACATGTAATCACCTTTCAAGAAAGAAAGACAATGATGAAAAGTAAGTAAAGAGTGGTAGGGGCCATTGACACCGAGTCATTAAATCATGGAGAATAAACTTAGCAAAAACAAAACAAAAATCAGACTTAACTGGTGTATAGGGTAAAGGGGGGAAAGGGCAGGAGTGCATACCTAGGTTACAACATTGGCTCCAACCAAGGATAGCACTTCCCTAAGAGGTGCTAAGAACAGTAGATCAGGTGCCTTGCCTCTCAAAACCTTGCTCCCACTTCTCTTGACTTACCTCTATTTCTTTTTGTCATCCATGTATATCTGTAATTGTCCCTCAACCATACATCTTTGTAATTCAAAATGGTAGCTACACCCCAGTGTCTTTGTTGGGATATGGATTCTTATTGTTGATATATTGTATAAACAAACTAAAAATGAAATTCTCGAATGACGAGCTTATTCAACAAACCCCTACTCTACTCGACTGAAAACCAAGTAATCATTTGTAATCAGATTTCCAATGAAGCCATATGAAAAGTTGATTAACAAGTTGCAATTGATATGCATCTTTAGGTACGAATATGATAGTAGAAACTAAAGAATATAGTAGCAACTTACATACTGGAAGCCCATACTTAAAGTTTTGAAATTATTCCTTCACAAAATGAATGAAAGAAAATTCTTTAATCCAATCTAACTTCATATAGACTGCTACAGGATCTTAAAAAACACGAGAACCATATAACCCGTTTTGATAATGAGCATCAATACTTATTTCAATCTAATCCTCAAAACTATAAGTTTGTTGCATGAATTTTGTTTTGTTGATGAATGTTCACGATTTCAGTTGTGTTATATCCACTTCAAGGTAAAAAACTAAAAATCCTCCATTCAAAACAATTGTTGGCAGCAACACCTCCTTTTTTTTATCAACCAACATCTTTCCTTCATTGTTGTTCAGAGGACCAGATTCATAGTTATCCCATATGGGTATAGTGAGTTGATAAAGTTGTTGTTCATTTTGGATTTCACTATCATCTCCTCCACTATTATTTAAAAAAAAATCTTCACAACTATCATAGACTGGGTCACTACTAAGGAGTTCCATTTGTATCATTGTAGAAATCTGCTTCTCATCGTCAAGATTTTGATCATAGATGGGTTGGTCTTTAAAAATTATTGAAACTTGAACTTCAAAATCCTCCATTTCATGACATCCTTGGGAAATTGACTGCATTATAACAACTTGATCTATGTCAAACTTTAGAGCAACAATATCATCATCAAAAACATTATTAGAGATATCTAATATAATGCCAAATGTTCTATGGAATTCTGATCATCTTTTTTGTCATCAGAACAATCAATCAAAATTTCCTTCTGAATAGAAAAACTAGAAAAGATTTCACAAGGGGATGACTCTTCTTCCACTTGTTTAACATTAACTCCCTTATCATTCATACTATTAGAGGAACCAGCTATAGAATTATGCATATATAAATCAAACTCCTCACAACAATTTTCAAAAAGAAAATATGTTGGGAAAAAACCTTTACAATGATCACTAAATGTTGCATGGAACTTTTTCAGTGAAGAAATGCTAGCAAGAGGCAAGGATCAATACCATTCACGAGCATCTCCCTCTAATGCCTACATGAACATATTAATTAATACATCCTCACGATATATACCCAATTGATGCATGATTTCATGGAATTCAAGAAAATGATCTACAGGGTTATCATATTTATCTTCTCTAAATATGGACAAGTATTCACCCCACTCATCTATAGTAGGAAAAAAATTTGGAAAACCAGGAACAACAGAGAAATTAAAAGGAGAAAACCTTCAATCCAAGATGGCTTCCATCTAAAAATATGACTTCTTGAAACTGTGGAGTCACCATTAGATCCTTTAACCATGGAATCTCCAGGTGAATGATCTACAATCTGAATGTGTCTGGCTTTTGTTCACCATCAAAAACCAAATCTGATCATTATCATTCTCCCATAGAAATATTGATTTGTTATTATGTTCCCCAAAAACAATGACAAAAGATGTTGGTCCTAAAGTTTGCACTTGACTGCTAAAGGGAAGAGCTAGGCCATCTCAAGTTTAGAATGGTTGTTTTTTTTTGTTTTTTTGGTTAGTTAGAGGGTTGGTTTTATCAAGACAAGAGCATGGTTGGGTTGCAAAAATGATATGGATGAGGGTCCTCCTTGGCTGGTGGCACACAAATGACATACACATGAGATAATAGAGGTAAAAACAAAGGGAAACAAAAAACCACTCAATGAATAATCTGTTGTAAGAAGATTAAGTCTTAAAATATCATTTCAAGGAATTAAACATGTATCTAAACACAATTACTCCCACAGGTTGCAATA
>JASDQU011312260.1:0-14659 GCA_032191745.1 Picea mariana
GGTGGGGGGGGGTCTGGAATGAGACATTTTTTTCGGTGGGCCCCATCCCAATGTGTCATCCATCCATTGCATCAGACATCCTCTTCTTTAGACCACTTACTGCTTACCACCCTTCCAACTTACCACCTCAGGGGGGGTCTGGAATAGTGGTATTAGGAGGGACACTTGTCACCTCCAGGTGATTTTGGACCTCCCCCTCCCAATACCACTTACCACCTCAGGGGGGGTCTGGAATACCACTTACCTCTCCAAAACCGCCCTCCCCCAATTTCACAAAACCGTTGTTTTTCTAGTTTTGATCAGTCTTCTTCTGAAGCGGATTCTGGGAAAACGAAGATGAAATTTAAAAACTAGAAAGAGGTTTTTTTTCATAACAGGCTGAAGAACAAAAACCTCTCCCATTTTTTTCAAAAGTGCCACCAGTTGGGATAATCGAGGCGTTCTTTCAGCCTCATTTTTCAGATTTCTGGTTTTTTCTGTTACAGTCCCGATTTTGCGGGAGCTGTTTTGGCGAGGTGGAATCAAAATTTGAGAAACTGAAGGAGGTTTTTTCTCCAGACAAGATAATATACAATAACCGCCTTCGGGTTTTTCAAATGTGTCACTAATTGGGAGAAATCAATGACTGAGCGTACCCCTATTTTCAGGAAATTCGGCCAAATTTGAAGTTCCAGATTTTTGGGGATTTTATGCTATTCTTGGCCGAGGCGGTTAAATATGACTTACACAACTTGTTGGGGGATCTCTCCTATTTATTGAGATGATTTTAATGTAAAATTAGTTGATCATTTCACCAAGAAACGCTATTCTCTATAATTTTTTAGATCCACCAGTAATACAAAGGAATTGGTGCACAAGATTCTTGCGTCTGGACATTGGTGATGTTTTTCTTTCTATGTTAATGTTTTCTTACTCTGTTATCACCTTGTTTTCTAATTCTAACTGTTAAAAGGAAGTTAAAGAACAAAATTTACCTCGGGTACTCTGTATCTGGCCTTTTATCAGTCTGCATGTTATTCTTCTGATTTTGAGTTAAAGAAATTCTTGAATGCTTTTTTACTTAAATGAACCTCTCACCTATTATATCTTTCCATCACATTTTATCTTAATCGATCTAGTATCTTGGCTATATCGCCCTGTGAAGAAGGCCTTTAAAATCTGTTTATATGACCTTAAGTTTTGAAACAGACCCCATAGCCCAATGGGATTCTAAAGCAATCATTAAGCCAAATACCTCAAATAAAAATAAACCTTGTTCTGCATAACTAGCCTAATATCCTATTTCAAACAAATCTAAATTTGACAGAGAGATCCCTCTATGAGTCTCAGAGGGCTAGATCCTTGAATCGAAGCAGTTTTGATGTTGCCTCTGTGACTGCCTCCACAACCTTGGGAAAATTATAGAGTGCTAACAGACGAGACATGATATCCTTTCAAAATGTTGCTTGAGGAAGCCCTCACGCAACAAAGGAACGAGATGATGGATAGTTTTGCGCAAATCCTTCGGCAACTACCAACATGCGCTAAATATTCCTCGAGTGGAGGCGCCACCCCTTTCGAGGTACAAATCAACTTCGATATTCCTATATTTGAAGGTTAGATAGAAGCAGATGTTGTAGCCAAGTGGTAAAATCTACTAGAAGGGTATTTTTATGTCCATAACTTTTCAAATAGAGAAAATATTACTTTTGTTCTCCTCAGAGTTGTTCCTAATGTCAAAGATTGGTGGGAAACCTTTTGTGAGCAAAAGGAAACAGAGGAACCCTCATTATTTATAGTCATGACGACCTGGAAATCCTTCAGGGATGCTATTAAGGAACAATACTACCCTGTCAGAATTTATGACAACTTGTATACCAAATGGAACACACTACGACAAGAAAGATACCAAGCAGTGTCAGATTTCACAAATATCTTCCATACCTTGCACACCAAGATGGGTATCAAAGATTCAGAGAGACATCTGGTGGTCAAGTATCACGGTGCTCTGCATAGATAGATCCAGACTGAAATGGAATTTCTGGACATCTCATCCTTGGGTGTGACCTACCGATATGCCGTCAAAATCGAGCAGAAGCTCAAACAAAATATGCGACAATTTGGGCCTGGGAACCCCTCACAACAAAAGCCAGGAAAGGGCGGCCTCAACCCACAGAACAAAGGAAAGAGAAAAGATGAAAAATATCAAGACAACCAGTCTAATATGCAAACAAAGAAGGACACTAGAAATACAAATAAAGATATTGGGAAGTGGTGCGACTTCCATAAGATCCCTTGCCATAACACTGTTGATTGCCGCTCAAAGAAGTCACTGGTGGCTGAAGTGAAAGCCTCTGAATCAGATGCAGGTTTTGAATTTGAGGTAGAACCAGAAATGGGAAGACAAATCATTGATGTGGAACCCAGTGCCACCGTTGCTACCACCAAGCTCCAACCTGGTGAACCAGATGAGCTAGAAGAAGGAGAGCTCCTCTTCCATTCACACATGTGGGTAAAAGGCATCCCACTACACTTCATCGTTCATAGCTGTAGCCATAAGAACCTTATCTCAGTAGAGGTCATCAAGCGGCTAGCCCTGTCGACAATGCCGCACCCACAACCCTGCACCATTGGATGGATCTGCCAAGGAAGCGATCTCCGAGTCAACCAACAGTGTCGACTGTCATACAAAATCAAGCCCTTCAAAGACGAGTTATTGTGTGATATTGCTCCTATCGAAGTTTGTAATGTTCTTTTGGGCCAACGGTATTTATGGAAATGTCATGTTGCATATGAGTCTAGGCCTCATAGTGTTATTATTACTTTGAACAAGAAATTGTACAGGATGCCCGAGGCAGTCCCTCTTAGTGATATTTCCTTGATCTCTGCCAAGCAATTCAGGAAGGTCATCTCTCAGATGGAGAAATTTGTCTTCTTCGTGATTCACTCTCAGTGTGAGCAAAAGATCGTAGCCACATCTAGGGCCTTTGCGGCCGATCTCTCCACACAACAGAAGCAAGTGGATATGGTCGTGGAAGAATACTCAGATATCTTATCCTCTCCTACCATGGTACCTCTGCACTTCCAGGTAAAGCATCCCATCAATATGACCCCAGGCACACTACTACCGAATGGGCCATGTTGGCACAGGGGTAGACCCAAGGTTCATCTCTAACAACGCACCAATAAGCCCTAACTATTGGTTCTTTCGGCAACACCTGTGAAGCAGATGCAGTCTCAACTGAAGTAGCAATAGGGGGTTGCAGGACATAGGTGTCTACAACCAGGGGAAATGCAAGGTGTGTTCAAGGCAACAACACACAACAACCTGGTTATTATTTATCATCCTTAACCCTACTGTGAGAACTATATCTCAGATCTAACACAATGATGCAATAACAATATAACATAAAGAAAAATAACACAACATCAATCACACAAAACAACAAGATATACATGGTTCACCTTTTCCCTAGGCCTACGTCCACAAAACTATGTTTCTTTATATTATCTGAAAAAATACAATTCTATCTGCGCTCTTATCTTACAGATCTCTCTCTCTTTCTCTTCTTCTCTCCCCTCCCTGCGCACCCAGCTGTAGGGTTGATCTTCGCACCCAACTGAAGATCTTACAACACAGACTTCACTCACAACACAATACTTCTCCCTCAACAATAACAAAAATCACCCATCATAACATAATCGAACCCATCCCAGGTCCTCTTGACCTTTATTTATACATTACAACGACTCTCGGACAACTTTAGGCCAAAACCTAGGTGTCAAAACCCTAAATACCAAAACCCTAGGTCAACTTGACTCGTGTTTTTAGGGCTTCACCAGCCTGTCTTTCCTTCTTTCCTGTGAGGTGCTCCAAAGAATCCATTGGTGGATTTTTCTACTTGCTGAGTTGTCCACGATCCCTCTTCCTTGCTAATCTGTCTTCCTCAATCTCCATGTCCAATGTCTTGCTTTCTCTTACTTCCCTCCATCTTTTCTTCTCTTTTGGCCATTTTAACCTAATATCAGTCAACTTGTCTTCTCCACAGTTCGTCCTTCACGCTTATTTCCTTAATATTCGCTTTCTTCCATGACCAAGGGACAACAAGCCCGACTGCGCGGGGCAGCCTGTGTGTTCTAATCTGTCCCTCCCTTGTGTAGATTGTCTTTTCTGTGTCTGGCACCCAGTTTCAACTGCACCTGGTACCTAGACGCTTCTCCCTCTTCTTTTATTGAGAGTTGCGAGGCAATTGGTTGTCATAGTATAATTTCAACCATCTCTCATTCACTAAACCTTCCTTCCACTCTCCATTCAGTGTCTTCAACTACGCAACTCCTCCTTTTGTAACATATGTGACCTCAAATGGCCCACGCCAATGTGTTCTGAAATTCCTTGGATGCTTCATGAACTTGCTGTCATATACCAATACCATATCTCCTTGCTTAAAGACTTTGTTCTTGATATATCTGTCATGGTAAGCCTTCTCTTGTTCCTTCTGTACTTGTTGATGGAATCATGCAATAAATTTGTCTTCTTCTATTTCTACGAATTGTGCAAGCCTCTCTTGAATAACGCCAGTGTCATCCATATCTGTGAATGTTGCAATTATGAGACTAGGAACCAAATATTCCATAGGGACAACTGCTTCTAGACCATAAACCAACTTAAAGGGATTTTTCATTGTTAGCTTCTTGCAAGTAGTTCTATAGGCCCATAGCACTGCCGGTACTCTCAAATACCAGTCGTCCCTGTTCACACTGCAAATATTCATCAACATTGTCTCCAAGATATTGTTGAAAGCTTCGACTGTCCCATTTGCTTGTGAATGGTAGGGAGTACTCTTCTGATGGTGGAATTCAAATTCTTGAGTCAAAACTTCGATAGTATTATTAATAAAGTGTGTACCTTGATCGCTCATTAGGGTCTTTGGGCATCCAAACCTGGTTATGATATCATCAAATATGAATTGCACAACTGTAGTTGCACTACATTCCTTAACTACTCTTGCTTCTGCCCATATGGTCAAATACTCTATCACAATGATGATGTATCTAGCTCCTGTGTGCTTTCCTGGTGGGTTAATAGGTCCCACAAAATCAATGGCCCATTTCTCAAATGCCTGTAAGGTCAGCTACGGTGCTAAAGGCATATCATCTCTTTTGGAAGGTTTCCCAACTCTTTGGAATACATCGCAAGCTTTGTAGTATTATTTAGCATCCTTATGTAAAGTAGGCCACCAGAGGCTAGCTCTAAGAACCTTATGTGTTGTTTCTTTTCCTGCATAATTTCCTCCTACGATGTCTTCATGTGCTTCTACTAGAATCAATGGTCTTTCTACCTCCATAACACATCTCCTCAATATCTCATTAGGTCCCATATTGTATAGTTGTCCATTTTTAAGTGAAAAATATGCAGCGCGAACTACCAACTATTTCTTCTGGATGATTGTATATTCGTGAGGTGCCATTCCCATTGACAGGAACTGAAATATCTCGACAAAGTGATCATCAACCCTTCTGATGCCCAACAACTGTGCATCTAGTAGTGTATTCTCCAAACTAGTAGGTTCCTCTCCATGATCCAACCTAGACAAGTGGTCAGGTCCCTTTTTCATTCTCCATGGCTTGACCACTATTTCAAAATCATATTCCTGAAATAACAGTAACCATCTGCATATCCTTCCCCCCAACACTGGCTTGTTGACTAGGTATTTCAATGCAGAGTGATCAGTGAACATATTAAAATGTCCTCCCAACAAGTAGTGTTGAAACTTCTGCAACGCGTACACCATGGCTAAACCTTCTCTCTTAGTGGTAGTGTAGTTTATCTCAGCTGTAGATAGCTTACTACTAGCAAAGGCTAATGGATGGTCAATATCTCCTACTCATGGTTGTGCTAATACTGATCCTAGTGAAATAGATGAAGCATCAACATGCACGTGAAATTCCTTGCTCCAATATGGGAAAACCATAATAGGCGCAGTAACCATTTTTTGTTTCAGTGTGTCGAAGCTCTGCTGACATTTTCCTATCCATTGAAACTGATAATCTTTCTTTAATAACTTCTCCATAGGTGTTGTAATCTATGCATAGCCCTTAATGAACTTTCTGTAGTATCCAGTATGTCCTAGCGTAGTGCACAGTTGTCTGACTGAGGTAGGGGGGGTAGATCAACAATAATGGATATCTTGGATGGATCTACTAGCAATCCCTGCTTACACACAATATGCCCTAGCAATACTCCAAAAGGTGAAGAGAAGATGCACTTCTTTAGGTTCAGGGAAATCTGACATTGCCTGCACTTATCCAAGATTAGTATTAAACATTCAATATGGTTTTGTAATAAGCTAAAAACAATGCAATCATCAAAATATGCTTCCAAAAATTTATGTAAAAACTCCTTGAATGCTTCAACCACCACCCTAGAAAACATGGCTGGTGCATTCTTCAATCCAAAAGGCATCACTATGTACTGGTAGGATCCCCATTCTATTACAAATGTGGTCTTGTGGCAATCTTCCTTGGCAATCCTGATCTGGTGATAACCTGAAAATCCATTTGTGAAGGAGTAAACTTCCCGACCTCCTACATTATCTTACACTTCGTCTGTAAATGATGTAGGGAATGGGTCATGCAAACATGCAACATTCAACTTCCTGATATCTACACAGATCCTGTTCTCTCCTGTCTTCTTATCTTGTACCACCATAGGGCTAATCCATTCTGACTCTTCCACAAGTTCTTCAGTCTTACCTTCTTCTACCCTAGTGGACTCTGAATGTTCCTCATTCAATAACTCTTCTTCTTCTCCACTGTAGAACCCTTCTTCATGTGCCGGTGGTTCATGATTCTTCTCAAACAAGTTCACCAGAGGGAATTCTCTAAATGATCTCCCACTGCGCGTGTGTCCAACCTCTGTGTCGCTTTCGTTGTCCAAGTTCTTGAACATTAGCTCTTTATTCCAACCGATTAATGTATCTTCAAGATGTTCTTCTCATGTAAAAACATCTTGATCTGCAACTTCAAAAAATGTAAAAATTTTCCTCTAGGCCCCTTAAAGAAATATCTCTATGCTTGGCTATATCATTCTACTCTATCAATAGCAAAATCAGTAATGTACCCTCCAATGGTGCTATCAAACTAGTGATTGAATGCTCTTGATATGGCGTGATCAACTCTCTTGACCTTCTTGATCAACACTGACATCCAAACCACAGGTGGTCTGAGTCTGATTTCAAACTGGGTATCTGTTAATCTGGCTAGCCACTCGTATAGCTCCTTATGAATTCCTACAAAAAAATCTCATGTATATCAGTAAAGATATACTTTCCCAACCAATCCTCTATGCTAAGATTAGGGTTCTTGTTCTGGGATTTTGTGAAGTCATTTTCTTGTTCTTCTATCCACTTGTAAATCTCTGTCTTCGATGGAAACCACCTTGACATTCCCTCAAGAAGATCCATGTCTTAGCAATAGAACCATTTGTTGGCATAGGGGAAGACCTAGGGTTCATCTCTAATAGTGCACCAACAAGCCCTAACTATTGGCCCTTTCGGAAACACCTGTGAAGTAGATGTAGTCTCACCCAAAGTAGTAATAGGGGGTTGCAGGACAGATGTGTGTACAACCAGGGGAAATGCAAGGTGGGTTCAAGGCAACAACACACAACAACCTGGTTATTCTTTATCGTCCTTAAGCCTACTGGGCGAACTATATGTCATATCTAACACAATGATGCAATAACAGTATAACAGAAAGTAGAAGAAGACAACATCAATCACACAAAACAACAAGATATACGTGGTTCACCCTCTCCCTAGGGCTACATCCACAAAACTGCATTTCTTGATATTATATGAAAACATACAGTTCTATTTGCACTCTTAGCTTGCATATCTCTCTCTCTTTCTCTTCTTCTCTCCCCTCCCTGCGCACCCAGCTGCAGGGTTGATCTTCGCACACAGCTGGAGATCTTACAACACAGACTGCTCTCACAACACAATACTTCTCCCTTAACAATAACAACAATCACCCATCATAACATAATCGAACCCATCCCAAGTCCTCTTGACCTTTATTTATACATTACAATGACTCTCGAACAACCTTGGGCTGAAACCTAGGTGTCAAAACCCTAAATACAAAAACCCTAGATTTCTAAAACCCTAGGTCAACTTGACCCACATTTTTAGGGCTTCGCCAACCTATCTTTCCTTCTTTCCTGGGAGGTGATCCAAAGCATCCATTGGTGGATTTTTTCTCTTGTTGAGTTGTCCACAATCCCTCTTCCTTGCTGATTTGTCTTCCTTGATATCCCCATCCAACTGCTTGCTTTCTCTTACTTCACTCTGTCTTTTCTTCTCTTTTGGCCACTTCGACCTAATCTCAATCAACTTGTCTTCTACATAGTTCACACTTCACGCTTCTTTCCTTAATCTTCGATTTATTCCATGACCAAGGGCCAACATGCCAGTCTACCACTGCTCTCTAGTAGAAAATGAGGAGATCAAGAGGTAAGATCCAATAATTGCTCCACAAGGGGCACATCCATTCTGACTCATTGCCTTGTGGGAACCCAATCGTGTTGGTGTAGAAGAAAGACGGGACCTGGCGACTCTGCATTGATTACTGAGCCTTGAATAAAATCACAGTCTGAAATTGGTACCCGATTCCCCGAATCGACGACCTCCTTGATCATCTCACGGGGGCCAAATACTTCAGTAAGATTGATTTGAAGTCTGGCTACCACCAGGTCCCAGTAGGACAAACAGATGTATGGAATATTGCCTTCAAGTCAAAATAAGGTCTTTTTGAATGGCTGGTCATGCCCTTTGGTTTGACAAATGCTCCACAAAATTTTATGAGGATGATGGACGATATCCTACGAACTTTCACCAATACTTTTGTAGTGGTGTATTTGGATGACATCCTCATCTACAACAAGACTTGGGTGGAACACTTGAAGCATATTCAGCAGGTTCTGCACACACTGCAGCAGCACAAATAATATGCAAACTTGGAAAAATTCTCCTTCGGCATGGACATGGTCCATTACTTAGGCTACATCATTGATCAACATGGTGTGCATGTGGATCTAGCCAAGATCCATGTCATCTGTGACTAACCAGACGCAACCACACTCACTGAACTTTGAAGCTTCTTGGGCCTCACCAATTTCTATCACAGGTTCATGCTAGGATTATCTCATATCGCATGGGCCCTCAGCCAAGTAAACATGGGTGTCGGTAAGGAAAAAATTGTGTGGGGAATGTCCCAACAACAAGCCTTCGATGAATTGAAGAAGTGTTTGTGCTCATCCCCGATACTTTCATTACCGGACCTGGAACATCCCTTTGAGATCGAGACAGATGCTTCAAACTATGTTGTGGGCGCCATTCTCACTCAAAACAACCACCCCATGGCATATCATAGTGAGACACTGTCAGATGTTGTCCATAAGTGCCATAATTATGAAAAAGAAATGTATTGCATCGTGAAATCTTGTCGCAAGTGGAGACATTACATTCTCGAGAAGGAGACAATCATCGAAACTGATCACAAGCCACTATAGTTCATGCAGACCCAAGGAAAATTGCAGAATGACTTCCATCAAAAGTGGTCAACATACTTACAACAGCTACACCTCAATATCAAGTATAAAACAGGGAGTACCAACCGAGTTGCTGACTACCTCAGCTGACCTCTAGTCGAGGCACTCACCACGGTGCTAGAATCTTATGGTCATGAGACCTACAGATGGCCCCACCTCTACGAGACAGGCCCAAACTTCTCCCCCACCTACCAAATGTTGGGCACCAACTCAGTGGTTGTTAATTTCCATATTCAGGATAGGATGTTGTGTCGTCTGGGCCATATATGTGTTCCATCAAGAGAGCACGTGAAGATTATTTGGGAAGCTCACTATAGTCAGGTGGCAGGACACTTTGGCATCGAAAAGAGAGTGGAAGTGCTGCAGAAACATTTCTATTGTCTGAAACTTCGATAGAATGTCGACAATTATATCAGGTCTTTCACCTCATGTGCTATTTCCAAACCAGCCACTAAGAAACAATGCATGTACATTGTTGATGATTAAAAATTGCAATGAAGTTTTGCCTGCAAAGTGTTGCTAAAGCATATTATTATAAAAGCTAAATAATACTAGTAGGTGGGACCCCCTTGTAGATTGGAGACCAGGTTTGGTTCTTATGTGATGTTGTGTTATTGTTCAACACTACTTACATGGTGATGAAATCTTGGTTTATTGGCGATGGATAAGACATGTTCTTCATTTTTCTACTGCTCTAGGCTCAAGTTTTATTTCACAGCAGCCTATGTTATCCTTGTTATCACTACTATCTTTTATTGGATCTATTACTAGGAGACCCGCACAATAAACATGTTAGAAATAACATATACAAGCAATTGGAAAGAAATGAAAACAATGCAACAAATGCAAAGGGAAGGATTTAAACTATGCTATATGCTACTCTACATGCATTGAATTTTAAATGGTCATTATTTAGCATAGCAATAAGGTAATGTTATGCAATTTGTTGAGTTATATAGAACATGGTTGATTTATGTTATGGCATAAGTTAGAAATTTGATATGGTCGCGTTATTGGCATTTGGTGGGTGATGGTTTCGATACATGGTTTAAATGAATGGTTAATGGATTAATGGCTGGCATGTACTAATAAATTAATTGACTGAGGGTGGAGGTGATGTGCAGTAAAGGGTGGAGGCGACATGCATTTACTGTACGTAACCCTTACTCCTTCCGCTGGTCGCCACCCTAGTCGAGCTATTGTTCAACCTTGTTGTTGTGGTTATGCTCCGATTTTCAAGCAGGGAGGAACCGCTCGACCAACTCACATTTAAAGCGCTTGGATTATAGATATGTCTTTTTTTTTGGCCATCCATGAGTTTTCTCTGTTTATGAAATAGATATTGGCTCGAATGTATGGGTTGGGATTTCCTTAAGTATTGAAACTGTGTAAGATTTTGATTTTTGGAATGAAGTGTTGATGGTTTTCTCTGCAAAAATGTTTGAAGTTGCAGTGTTATTGGTCATCCTGAGTGTTAGCAGCCATAAAGGCTCTCTGTCATCCTTGCTGGTTTAGTTGGAGGGTTTCGTTTGGTATTGAGTGGCTGGTTATCTTCACGCATTTCATATCACCATACCCAGTCTTTGGCTTTTATGGGGTTTAATGGTTGGAAGCGCTTTGTGTCACTGCACATTGTTCACTTGGGCATTGGGTTATTTTCATTGGCCGCACAGTGGGTTATATTACTTCCTCTCGGCCCTATTTTCACCTCAACGTTGTAGTTCGTTGACTGAAGAGACACAAGGGTTATACCCTTTGTATGCTAAGTATCATTACCAGGCAAAAATGGAGCCTTGCTCCTTTGTTCAAAGCCTCTCCTGTCATGGGACTTGTCACCCTGTCCACGAAGCAAATTGTGGTGTTCTCTGTGTGTACATAATTGGTATCAAAGGTTTTCAACATTGAGAAGAGTCGAATTTAGTCTCCTTGTGTTGATCTATAGAACAAACCCTTGACTCTTCAAGTCCGAGGGTTGATAGAGAAGACCGTTGTGGCCTTCGGGTTTACTATTAGTGGATTGGTGTGTATTGTCGACATAGTTGATTACTGGCTCACCCGTTGATTGTGTGACAGTGGTGTTGGTTTTGGTATCTAGTCACTGCAATTATTATTATTGGGTGGATAAGCTCAACATGGTTAATTGGAATGAGTTGTTAAATCAAATACATATTCGTTGTCCTTGTGTTTATTAAATTGATAACCCAACACTGTTTTTAATTTATCATTGCACAATGATGCTTTGCTCTTGATGCATTGGTATGAGTGGCGTTCCTATAAGCATGAATCAATGATTATTGTAACGATGTATTTTTAATGGCCAAATGATTATTGAAATCGAGGTTCTTATGGCATTTCCATCCACTATGTATGTATGGTTATTTGACTGCGTCATCAAGAATGGACACAAGTTTTTACACAGTATGGTTTAGTTGCAGTTTTATTAATTCGAGCAATACTATTGCTGCCTCTTTGTAGTGGATTGATAAGTCGATACGATAAGTTGAGTTAATGATACTGTGAATGTGTGTTTAAAATTTTCAAATGGGAATGTTGCATCATGGTGTTTATGGTATGGATGCCCACTGTGTATTCTATGGATATTTTTTGGGTTGTGCACTCAGAGATAGTCATAGAGTTTTTAAACATGGCTTTGTTTCATTTCGATTATTTTTATTATCAGGTCACACATTTTGTTGTTGCCTCGTTGTGTTAGATGGATAGCCCAACATTTTGAATGTTTAGAGTCAAAGAAAAATTGGACCTATACAGTCACAGAAATGCAATTGCATTTTGTCGAATGGTTGTATATTTCACAACATAGTGTGAATTAAAGTGGTGATTGTTATCTACGTGTTTAAATAGAAAGCCATGATCTTTGCAAGATAAATATGGATCATTGAGTTGATTTTCCACTATGAATTTTAAGTGAATATCATGCATTTTAACAGTGATAGGCACGGGTTTTGGACAATATAACCTGATTGCAATTTAATTATTAAATTAGTTGAAAGACATAATCAAGCACAATTTTTATATCTGCATTTGATGATTGAAATAGTTGGCAATGGTTGATCAACAGAGTGGAAGTAATTGATTGTGTATTCGTTTGGAAATTACTTAAATGTTAAATGGATAGATGAGAAAAGTAGAGCTCCTCTACAGGTGGTTGTGGAACACAAACCGTCTTGTTTGATGGCACTGTGTTAAATATTTGATTACAGTGAGCAAGTTGATGCACATAATTGTTTGAACTTTACACAGTAATTGTTTTGGGTCTCATTGGTCATTTGGTTGAGGTTTCGTTTTATAGAATGGTTTATGGATCACTTAATTAATTTTATGAACAATAATCGTTCTCTTTCCCTACCATTATTTCTCTTTTCACTAATTACAACCCCATCACCTTCCCACATTCATTTTTCACTCCCTGTTCTAAAATTGATTACAGTGAAGGAGAATTATGTATTGAAGCAGTTGGAAGTTACATTGTCTTGGTTGGATTACAGTGAATGTTTTCTTTGGCTTGCATTACAGTTGATTGTTGTTGTCTTTAAGAAGTAACCATGTTCTTTTTCCCCCTGATTATATCATGTTTTGTTCAATACAATCCCCTCGCATATCCCAGAACCCTTTGTTCACCCCTTTCTCATTGACAAACAATTTAACAATTTGTGGATTGGATTGCATGAGTCTGATACGTTGCTGAGCCAAAATATATTTCATATTTTTAAAGATTTGTCATGTATGGTTATTTAAAAGTCTATTTTCTAATCAATCACGCATGAAGGAATGAGTTTTTTCAGCTGAGGTAGCCATGGAAAAGGCAACAGAGGGAGAGGTAATTGGAACAGAGGCCCAAGAAGGCCAAGGTTCTCCATACATTTTTATGCTGACTCACAAGAGTCAGGTCTGTTTTTTTAGGCCGGATTTTTCAATTGGATTAGGCAAGGAGTGGTCCAACCTAGGCCCAAAAATCCTCCCTTCCAAGTTTCGCAAGCCCTCGATATTCTTGTGCCCCCTCATGTCTCATTGCAACCCGAGGTTTCCAAAAATGATGGATGGCAAGAGATTGTCCACCCGATAGTCTCCCACCATCGTGGCTGGCCCAATTTGTCTTTGCCTACTCCTCTTCCTGTCAATCAGATTGTCCAAGCTTCTCCCAACCACTCGCCAGTGAAGTCCTCCCATGCTAGAAAAAGATTGAAAACTGAGGTCCACCATGCCCTTGACAAAGGAAAATCCACTGATGCCCCTTCCTTGCCCTCCAATGGCTCTGACAAATCCATGTCTTCCTGGATGCATTTGAGGGACGATTGTTCTCACGTGATTAGTGAGATTAGGCCTAAAGGCTCAATGCAACCAAAGGCAAATTCAGGAAAATCAAAGGGTGACAACAACAATCAAGGAAAGATTGCATATCAGAGTGGGAAATATGGATTTTGAGTTTTTTATTTTATTTTATATATTGTTGATGACAACTGACTTCAAGAGTTTGGAAAACATGTTTTATTTTTGGATATATGAGTAATGCATTTTTGAAAACAATGTCAAATATAAATGAGATAAATTGTCAAATGTGCATGTGATGATGGGAGTCACAAGGAGGCGTTTTTCTTAATTAACTATTTATGTTATGATTGTTAAGAGCTAAAGGGAGTCACAAGGGGTCCCACCTGCTAGTTATTTTTTATTTAAAAATCCCTTATTATGATTATTACTCTTCCCCTTAACTAAAAGTTGGTTGAGTCTTTTAATTAACTTAACTAATGAGTTGGTTCAACTACTTCAACCAATTCTAATTTGTTTAAAGGAAAAAGGAAAGGGAGGAACATGAGGAAGATAGAAGGAGAATCATACTAAGGTTTTCTCTTTGAGTTTACACTAAGATAGTTCATTTTTCATTCATTCCTTAATTTATCACAAGCCTAATTATTTTTATGATAGAAGGGTCTTATTGTAGAAAACAAGATTCAGGGTTGAATTACATCATCCAAACACTTGTTTTTCATAGGTCTTGATCTATCTTTGATAGTCTGTGTAGACTTGTCTATTTGTGAATAGTTTTCATGA
>JASDQU011312260.1:14679-24931 GCA_032191745.1 Picea mariana
TTATTGGATCTATTACTAGGAGACCCGCACAATAAACATGTTAGAAATAACATATACAAGCAATTGGAAAGAAATGAAAACAATGCAACAAATGCAAAGGGAAGGATTTAAACTATGCTATATGCTACTCTACATGCATTGAATTTTAAATGGTCATTATTTAGCATAGCAATAAGGTAATGTTATGCAATTTGTTGAGTTATATAGAACATGGTTGATTTATGTTATGGCATAAGTTAGAAATTTGATATGGTCGCGTTATTGGCATTTGGTGGGTGATGGTTTCGATACATGGTTTAAATGAATGGTTAATGGATTAATGGCTGGCATGTACTAATAAATTAATTGACTGAGGGTGGAGGTGATGTGCAGTAAAGGGTGGAGGCGACATGCATTTACTGTACGTAACCCTTACTCCTTCCGCTGGTCGCCACCCTAGTCGAGCTATTGTTCAACCTTGTTGTTGTGGTTATGCTCCGATTTTCAAGCAGGGAGGAACCGCTCGACCAACTCACATTTAAAGCGCTTGGATTATAGATATGTCTTTTTTTTTGGCCATCCATGAGTTTTCTCTGTTTATGAAATAGATATTGGCTCGAATGTATGGGTTGGGATTTCCTTAAGTATTGAAACTGTGTAAGATTTTGATTTTTGGAATGAAGTGTTGATGGTTTTCTCTGCAAAAATGTTTGAAGTTGCAGTGTTATTGGTCATCCTGAGTGTTAGCAGCCATAAAGGCTCTCTGTCATCCTTGCTGGTTTAGTTGGAGGGTTTCGTTTGGTATTGAGTGGCTGGTTATCTTCACGCATTTCATATCACCATACCCAGTCTTTGGCTTTTATGGGGTTTAATGGTTGGAAGCGCTTTGTGTCACTGCACATTGTTCACTTGGGCATTGGGTTATTTTCATTGGCCGCACAGTGGGTTATATTACTTCCTCTCGGCCCTATTTTCACCTCAACGTTGTAGTTCGTTGACTGAAGAGACACAAGGGTTATACCCTTTGTATGCTAAGTATCATTACCAGGCAAAAATGGAGCCTTGCTCCTTTGTTCAAAGCCTCTCCTGTCATGGGACTTGTCACCCTGTCCACGAAGCAAATTGTGGTGTTCTCTGTGTGTACATAATTGGTATCAAAGGTTTTCAACATTGAGAAGAGTCGAATTTAGTCTCCTTGTGTTGATCTATAGAACAAACCCTTGACTCTTCAAGTCCGAGGGTTGATAGAGAAGACCGTTGTGGCCTTCGGGTTTACTATTAGTGGATTGGTGTGTATTGTCGACATAGTTGATTACTGGCTCACCCGTTGATTGTGTGACAGTGGTGTTGGTTTTGGTATCTAGTCACTGCAATTATTATTATTGGGTGGATAAGCTCAACATGGTTAATTGGAATGAGTTGTTAAATCAAATACATATTCGTTGTCCTTGTGTTTATTAAATTGATAACCCAACACTGTTTTTAATTTATCATTGCACAATGATGCTTTGCTCTTGATGCATTGGTATGAGTGGCGTTCCTATAAGCATGAATCAATGATTATTGTAACGATGTATTTTTAATGGCCAAATGATTATTGAAATCGAGGTTCTTATGGCATTTCCATCCACTATGTATGTATGGTTATTTGACTGCGTCATCAAGAATGGACACAAGTTTTTACACAGTATGGTTTAGTTGCAGTTTTATTAATTCGAGCAATACTATTGCTGCCTCTTTGTAGTGGATTGATAAGTCGATACGATAAGTTGAGTTAATGATACTGTGAATGTGTGTTTAAAATTTTCAAATGGGAATGTTGCATCATGGTGTTTATGGTATGGATGCCCACTGTGTATTCTATGGATATTTTTTGGGTTGTGCACTCAGAGATAGTCATAGAGTTTTTAAACATGGCTTTGTTTCATTTCGATTATTTTTATTATCAGGTCACACATTTTGTTGTTGCCTCGTTGTGTTAGATGGATAGCCCAACATTTTGAATGTTTAGAGTCAAAGAAAAATTGGACCTATACAGTCACAGAAATGCAATTGCATTTTGTCGAATGGTTGTATATTTCACAACATAGTGTGAATTAAAGTGGTGATTGTTATCTACGTGTTTAAATAGAAAGCCATGATCTTTGCAAGATAAATATGGATCATTGAGTTGATTTTCCACTATGAATTTTAAGTGAATATCATGCATTTTAACAGTGATAGGCACGGGTTTTGGACAATATAACCTGATTGCAATTTAATTATTAAATTAGTTGAAAGACATAATCAAGCACAATTTTTATATCTGCATTTGATGATTGAAATAGTTGGCAATGGTTGATCAACAGAGTGGAAGTAATTGATTGTGTATTCGTTTGGAAATTACTTAAATGTTAAATGGATAGATGAGAAAAGTAGAGCTCCTCTACAGGTGGTTGTGGAACACAAACCGTCTTGTTTGATGGCACTGTGTTAAATATTTGATTACAGTGAGCAAGTTGATGCACATAATTGTTTGAACTTTACACAGTAATTGTTTTGGGTCTCATTGGTCATTTGGTTGAGGTTTCGTTTTATAGAATGGTTTATGGATCACTTAATTAATTTTATGAACAATAATCGTTCTCTTTCCCTACCATTATTTCTCTTTTCACTAATTACAACCCCATCACCTTCCCACATTCATTTTTCACTCCCTGTTCTAAAATTGATTACAGTGAAGGAGAATTATGTATTGAAGCAGTTGGAAGTTACATTGTCTTGGTTGGATTACAGTGAATGTTTTCTTTGGCTTGCATTACAGTTGATTGTTGTTGTCTTTAAGAAGTAACCATGTTCTTTTTCCCCCTGATTATATCATGTTTTGTTCAATACAATCCCCTCGCATATCCCAGAACCCTTTGTTCACCCCTTTCTCATTGACAAACAATTTAACAATTTGTGGATTGGATTGCATGAGTCTGATACGTTGCTGAGCCAAAATATATTTCATATTTTTAAAGATTTGTCATGTATGGTTATTTAAAAGTCTATTTTCTAATCAATCACGCATGAAGGAATGAGTTTTTTCAGCTGAGGTAGCCATGGAAAAGGCAACAGAGGGAGAGGTAATTGGAACAGAGGCCCAAGAAGGCCAAGGTTCTCCATACATTTTTATGCTGACTCACAAGAGTCAGGTCTGTTTTTTTAGGCCGGATTTTTCAATTGGATTAGGCAAGGAGTGGTCCAACCTAGGCCCAAAAATCCTCCCTTCCAAGTTTCGCAAGCCCTCGATATTCTTGTGCCCCCTCATGTCTCATTGCAACCCGAGGTTTCCAAAAATGATGGATGGCAAGAGATTGTCCACCCGATAGTCTCCCACCATCGTGGCTGGCCCAATTTGTCTTTGCCTACTCCTCTTCCTGTCAATCAGATTGTCCAAGCTTCTCCCAACCACTCGCCAGTGAAGTCCTCCCATGCTAGAAAAAGATTGAAAACTGAGGTCCACCATGCCCTTGACAAAGGAAAATCCACTGATGCCCCTTCCTTGCCCTCCAATGGCTCTGACAAATCCATGTCTTCCTGGATGCATTTGAGGGACGATTGTTCTCACGTGATTAGTGAGATTAGGCCTAAAGGCTCAATGCAACCAAAGGCAAATTCAGGAAAATCAAAGGGTGACAACAACAATCAAGGAAAGATTGCATATCAGAGTGGGAAATATGGATTTTGAGTTTTTTATTTTATTTTATATATTGTTGATGACAACTGACTTCAAGAGTTTGGAAAACATGTTTTATTTTTGGATATATGAGTAATGCATTTTTGAAAACAATGTCAAATATAAATGAGATAAATTGTCAAATGTGCATGTGATGATGGGAGTCACAAGGAGGCGTTTTTCTTAATTAACTATTTATGTTATGATTGTTAAGAGCTAAAGGGAGTCACAAGGGGTCCCACCTGCTAGTTATTTTTTATTTAAAAATCCCTTATTATGATTATTACTCTTCCCCTTAACTAAAAGTTGGTTGAGTCTTTTAATTAACTTAACTAATGAGTTGGTTCAACTACTTCAACCAATTCTAATTTGTTTAAAGGAAAAAGGAAAGGGAGGAACATGAGGAAGATAGAAGGAGAATCATACTAAGGTTTTCTCTTTGAGTTTACACTAAGATAGTTCATTTTTCATTCATTCCTTAATTTATCACAAGCCTAATTATTTTTATGATAGAAGGGTCTTATTGTAGAAAACAAGATTCAGGGTTGAATTACATCATCCAAACACTTGTTTTTCATAGGTCTTGATCTATCTTTGATAGTCTGTGTAGACTTGTCTATTTGTGAATAGTTTTCATGACTGACAAAGGCTATTGTGCAGAGTCGAGTGGGCAACAATCTGTGGCAAGATGATCCAGCTTTTAGAGTTCAGTTTTTTTTATTTTTTGTCGGAGGTTCTTTTGTATGTTCCATTGAGGATGTCTAAGTTTGACTTTGGTGCTAAATTTCTGCATGAAATTTTGTAAAATAATGACTCTTTGGTGAATTGGAATGAAATAAATGATTGCTTTATGTCTCATCTGTCTTGATTATCATCTTGTTGTCTTTACTTCTGTCTTTACATTTATTTCAACAACTGTTATATTCAGAAAATTGCATAAAAATTAAATTTCTAGCAAGCTTTTTATTGATAAAAGACTAGCCTAAGAACTTGTAATTAATACTTGTGAGTTAGGATGTTATTTTTGTTGGCTATAAACATAGGGTGAGATCCCCATCTATTTTTCTTTACCCAAGAAGAATATGAAAATGCTTGAGTAAGATCATTTCATATCTTTTCCTCAACATACACCCCTTTGCCTACTCCTAACAAGCCATGGGAATCCATCTCAATGGACTACATGTCGGGCCTCCCATCCATCAAGAGGGGAAATGACTGTGTTTTTGTGGTTGCTGATCACTTTTCCAAGATGGCAATTTTAGCCGCCTGCAAGAAGAACATCACAGCAGAAGCCACTGCCAAGATCATCTTTGAACAATTATGGGTACATTTTGGGATCCCAAAAACCATTATCTCAGACCGCGATAGTTGGTTCCTCAACTCATTTTGGTCGATCCTTTGGTCACTCCTAGATACCAACCTCACCAAATCCACTGCCTTCCACCCCTAGACAGATGGCCAAACTTAGGTCGTCAATCAGATGGGCGTACATATCCTACGCATGTACAATTCAAAACACCCCTGCACATGGGATGAGAGTCTTCCCTATGTCCATCATAGCTACAACCGATCCTTGCATAGCTCAACTGGCCACAACCCCTTACAAGTGGGGTTGGGATTCCAACCATTGGGCCCCATGGATATTGCACTACCCCTAGTGACCACCTCGACTGACTCACCCCCTACTCCACCAGAAACTGACAAAGCCACTTGGTTCATTGAGCAGATCTAGCACATCCGTCAATAGGTTCAGGATATTCTACATAAGTCTAATACCAAGTACAAGCAGCGCCATGATCAACATCGGGTGCCACATAAGTTTCAGATGGGCAACAAAGTTTGGTTGCATTTGCAAAAAGAACGCCTTATAGGGCCCCATCGTAAGCTTCACCCACTCCGTTATTGGTCGTACACCATCACCAAGGTTGTGGGTGACAATGATTTTGAGCTCAACGTTCCCTCCTTCCTTGGTTTGCATCCAGTCTTCAACATGGATCTCCTTCAACCATATTTCCCACCATTATTGGACACCTCAGAGATAGCAGAGAAGTTGACACCAACAGAGCTCAACCCTAACTGCATGCAATGGGAATCTAGTGATCAGATTCTGGGCACACAGATCAAGGGCACTCGACAACAAAGGATCCAGCTTTATCGAGTCATCAACGCAGGGCAGCTCCTGCACCAAGGCAAGTGGCTCACCCGGGGCCAAATTCAGCAGAAATTTCCTCATCTGATGGGGGAAATGAATGCAATGGATATCATTGCTTCCTAAGGAGGGAGGATTGATTCAGGTGGATATCGGTGGACACCCACCTATTCCACTGGCTCAAAAAACAATTTTCCACCTTGGCAGTTTTTGGGGTTCCAAACTTCCGAGGCTATTTTGAGGCCCTAAAAGACATTTTTTTGGGATTTGGGGCCCAGGTGAATGCTAGAGGTACTAACCTGGGCCAGTCAATTTTTTTTTTATTCTCGGTTAGACCTTTCGAATGGGCTATCGTGCGCCTAAAATGGAGATCATATGCAAAAGTTGCGACCCCGAGAAGTTGATGTACTAACTTACCCAAACATGGCCCACATGAATTTTGACGCTTCATCTCATAGGGTTAGGTTTTGGATGTCTAGGGTTTTAGAAATTCTTGTTTATTGTAAAAGGCCTTCAGAGCCTCATTGTAACAATATTCTTGCGAATGAGCGCAACCATCACATCTCTTCTCAGAGATAAGCCACCACCATTCCAACAAGCTTATTTTCCATTCCATTTTACAATTTCAACTTATTTCCTTATTGAATAGAAAACCAATTTTACTTTATCTCTGTTATTTTGTGTTAAGAATATTTTAATAATTTGTATTCATTTTGTTCTGCTCATAAAATCTAGATCATTGTGATAGACAATTGGGCAAGTCCACCTATGAAAAATAAACATTGGCCATTTTGCATGATGTGGATATCTAACATTCTTACTTGCTTGGGAATCATTTCCAAATAGAAACTTATCATCATAGCCTCAAGTAATTTTTGGAGAAAAGGATTTCGTCACCAGAACAATAGAATTGGGTTACCAAAATTCTAGGCTATGATTATGAGATCATTTACAAGAAGGATAAGGAGAATGTAGTCACTAATGCTCTTTCCAAAAAATATGAAGAGAAAGGGTCCCTATTTTCACTCTCAATCATTGTAGCTGATTTGGTGAATGAAATCCGTAATGAAGGGTTCATCGTTCCCAATATTTCCAACCTGATCCAACAACTTCAATATGATTCTAATGTATCTCCTAACTACACTTGGCACAATGATGAACTATGTTATAAAAGGTGTCTATATTTGATCAAGCAATTCAATTTTAAATCCATTTTGCTATTTGAGCTCCATGCATCCCCAACAAGAAGTCATTTTGGATTTCATAAAACATATGAATGGATCAAACATTTGTTATTTTTGGAAGGAATGAAAAAGGACATCCACACCTTTGTGGTTGAATGCAGTATTTTCCAATGACACAAGGGAGAAACAATGAAGACCCTAGGTGCACTAAAACCTTCACCTATTCCACCTATTGTATGGATAAATATTTCTATTGAATTGATTGTGGGGATAGACAAATCTAGAAATAAATTAGTGATTATGGTTGTGGTTGACCAACTTTCTAAATACAATCATTTTTGTACCCTCCAACACCCCTTTAAATATTCCACGGTTTCTCAAGTATTCATGGATAATATCTTCAAACTACATGGTTTTCCCTTTTGTATTGTCATGGAACATGATCCCACTTTCACTAGTAACTTCTGGAAAGAATTGTTCAAACTACAGGGCACTTTAATTGAATCTTAGCAGTGTCTATCACCCCCAAACCAATGGTTAAACAGAAGTCACGAACAAGTGTTTGGAATCATATTTGAGGTGATTCACTTCAAAATGATAGTCTTAATGGATTCATTGGTTACCCTTATCTGAATGGTGCTACAATAAAACTTATCATGGTGCCACTTGCATGACCTCATTTGAGGGAGTTTATGGCCAAAATCTTCCATCTGTATTATCTTACCTACCAGGTGTCTCCAAGGTACAAGCGGTTGAAGAAACCCTTACAACTAGGGCTGAAATTTGGCGCACTCTCAAAGATAATATATTCATGTCTTAGAATCATATGAAGAAATAGGTTGATCAACATCGCTCTAAATGTTATTTTGAAGAAGGGGATCAAGTCTTTTTTCGTCTACAACCATATAAAGAAACTTCCCTCAAAGAAGACCAACACCATAAGATGTCTCCAAATTTTTATGGCCCCTATATAATCCTCAAGTGTATTGGGACTGTGGCTTACAAATTAATAATTCCCATCCACTCTAATATCCATCCAGTGTTTCATGTCTCCTACTTAAAGAAAGTGGCCAAATCCAATTGTCGGGTTCAAATTAATCTGTCTGAATTGGATGAAGAAGGTTCCATTTGGTTGCAGCCAAGGGCCATCCTTGAAAAACAAGAGTGTCATCTATGATGGTGCATGATATAGGAATTTTTAGTATAACAGAAGGATACACAAGCAAAATATGCTACATTGGAACCAAAAATCATTTTGCAACACTTTCCACATCTCAATCCTTGAGGACACGACCACTCTTTAAGGGGGGTCATATTAGGGTCCTAACCTCCCCAACCCCCTAAGTAGATATATTATTATGTATTTATATGTATGGAGGCCATCATCAGTAAATAAGGCTTATTCAGTAGTGTGCAGACAATATTGTAAGAATTCTTACTAGAAGTTTCCACCTACTAGAAAGTTTCTTCTCTAGAATGTACGTAGGGGATAGAAAGTAATATAAAAATATATAGAATAATTTGTAAAATATGTCTTGGAAATCATTTGTAATCTAATCTTTTCTCTATTGGAGGTTTCCCCCTCGAAGAGGCAAGTGAACATCACTTCCATATCAATAAAGGTATCATATTTTGTTCATGTTGTCCCTTGTTCATTGTTCTTTCTACAATATATCTGAGTAATACTTTTGATTTATGCTCTGAATATTTCTATTTGGTACATCACATTCTCAAACTATTTTTTTATAGTTGTAATCGTAGTATTGTAATTAGTTAGTCATTTTCATACTTTTTTGGCATGGGTTTGGTTACTTATATTTATGTACTTGTTTACACAATTTTGTTTTGCTAATGATAAAAATAGTGATATATCTAGTGCTATGTTTATCTCTTTGGTTTTGTTAGGATATCATAGGCATCATTATTCATTTTTCACGTTATACTAGTTGCATTTCATTTTTAGCTTTCAAAAAAAACCCTAAAGGAAACCGATTAAACACCAACTTAAGAATGGTTGTCGGGATATAATTTAGATGGTTTCCCTGTAACAAATGATGAGGAGTCAATTTTTTTGGTGTGTTTGGTTACTTATATTTATGTGCTTGTTTATGAAATGAATTTTTGCTTACAATAAAAAAGGTGATGTATCTAGTGTTATGTTTATCTCTTTGGTTTTGTTAGGATAGCCTAGGCATCATTATGCATTTTGCACATTGTACTAGTTGCATTTCATTTATAACATCTCAAAAAACTATAAGCAATGGACTCCACTGCAACTGGTTAAACCAAAAATCAATAATGGATGTCAGGATAGAACTGAGATGGTTTCCCTAACCAAATTATGAGGATTCTAATTGGGAATTTTCATCAAGAAGACTTTTAGGATCAATCTTTATCTTTTCCACCTTGTCACAATTAGAAAAACACAACACATAATGAAGTTAAGTCATTGGAATTGGAACTAGAAGAAGTTGAATACAAGGCTAAGGAAATTTGTCAAAGATATAGGATTTCACAAGATCCAATTCAATTGGAGAAGGTTTCACGCCAAGAATATCTAAGATATTGTAAACACCTACCATTAATTGATTTGAAGAGGGAAAAAGAAGTCAACACAAATCTAATTAAACATGCCTATAACATACAATGCTATCAAGCACATCTATTTGAGATGGAGAAATTTCCATTTCCAAAATGATGAATCCTTTTAACGTACCACTCATGCATAATCTACAATTTGAGACACAAGATTAGTGAAAGGAATTAATTCGAAGATATACAGATTCTATGTTTTTGTGTGAGGATTCCAATTCAATAAGAGAACTAGGTCCCCATAAGTTTTCTATGCATAACCAAAGTAAATGAGATATTATGGGGGGACCATTCATCCGTTCCAAAACATTCTTCTTGAACAAAAATGTAGTGGATGAGGTAGGCCAATTTTCATTAAATTCCATCTCTGATTTTAAGCATGATGATAATCACTTTCATGACTTTGTGGAAATCTGAATGGAATCGTCGTGGTATTCAAAACCTCTGCATCATGCTAATCACCCCACATTATTCAGCATGAATGAGATTCTTGATGCCATAATAATTTCAATCAAGCATTAGTTATCATGTCCACCTCCATACTGTTAATGTTTATGCCATTATTATAGTTCTTTGCATTTCATAAGATAAGAGCATAATAAGAACAAGATCACTGAGAAATACACATCCACAAGAGACACAACATTT